>JACEGR010001702.1:0-155415 GCA_014170235.1 Listronotus bonariensis
AGAATGGGAGCTAGCTCTGGGCTGGGTCCAATATGCGCCACTCCATTTAAAAGCACGTTTTACAAAGTTATGCACTCGTGGGCTGCGCGTGTGCTGTTCGTGGGCTGGGTTCAATTTGCGGCGGGCCTAAATCCTAGCTCTACATAGTCTTTGGTACAAGTGGTTCACAATAACAATCTCAGACATCTTTTTAACGACCAAACATTTCCAGATAACCTAAAAACAAAAAACTGTGGCACGATATTTCCGGATTTCTTGATTCTTTTAATGTTAGGGTTTTCGCTAATTGTAAGCCTTGGTAATAGAATTAAAGGAGTCTAGTATTTAATAAATCTTATTACCAAGAAAACGCAAACATATTGGTATCCTTGCTCGTTAAATGAAAATGAGCCCATAATTTAGAAAAAAAAACAATTTTTTTTTCAAACTTATTACTTTATTTGATGTAATCATTTTACAAAATACAGTTTTTACTTAGGCTTGCGAAAATATCAACTTAATTATTTTAACCCACCTATCTTTTAATTTGTTGGTAATCAGTTATTTGTCTCCCTGTAAAATTTACTTTTTCAAAGTTGGGCCCTTCTAAATCTTACCTTTTTAATTAATTTTAGCTTTTACAATCTAATGCGATATAACTTTCAAATTAATTCGCAATATCCCGGTGTGGTTAGTATATATACATGTGGTGTTTATAAATAGCCGTAAACCGACGTGCCCTTTGAGACCCGCTTGTGTAAATATACTTGTTATAAATATTTCCGTTACGGGTTTGTATTTTCGCTCATTATATTCTATTGGGTATATAAAGTTTTGTACATACACGGTGTTTCTAAACAAAGGCGAAAAATTTTGGAAGGTGATATTTTACCAAAATCTATAACAAAAAACCTTTTATAGGGTGTTCATTTGAAAACTTTCCACTTAAGTTATCTTCGAAACGAGACAGATTTGAGAAAATCGCCGAAACACGTCAAGATATTTATTGAGGGGGAACGTTTTTACAAAAAATTGGACGGCGCCTCTTTAACCCCTTAACCACCAGGGCCACCACCCCAAAATTCCTTAAATGAGAAGGCGGGTCAAGTGATACATCATTTTAAAGCTCCTGACGAGTACTTTATAACCCTAGAATATGAAGTCAATATCTTCACCTATTACAAAATGGCGGTACTTTAAAAATTACCTAAATACCTGATTTGGATGGTCATATTTCCGAAACTAATAAAGTTAGATGTACTTAATGTGGTATTTTCTCAAAGCTCATTTAAAGATCTTTTTAATGGTAAAATAATATACAGGGTTCTTAAATAAAAAAATATGTACTTTTCTTCTACCCTGTATATTACTACCAGTATCACCATTAAAAAGACCTTTAAAAGAGCTTTAAGAAAACACCACATTAGGTACATCTAACTTTATTAGTTTCTGGAAATATGGCCATCCAAATCAGGTATTTAGGTAATTTTTAAAGTACCGCCATTTTGTAATAGGTGAAGATATTGACTTCATATTCTAGGGTTATAAAGTACTCGTCAGGAGCTTTAAAATGATGTATCACTCGACCCGCCTTCTCATTTAAGAATTTTGGGGTGGTGGCCCTGGTGGTTAAGGGGTTAAAGGGGCGCTATCCAATTTTTGTAAAAACGTTCCCCTCAATAAATATCTTGACGTGTTTCGGCGATTTTCTCAAATCTGTCTCAGTTTCGAAGATAGCTTGAGTGGAAAGTTTTTAAATGAACACCCTGTATGAACATATGTTCTAAACGTCTTAGTTTTTGAACTACGGGGTGTTAATTTGTTTTTTTTTAATATTGTTATTTTATAATAACTTTTTTAAAACTATCCAGATGTCTTTACAAAATTTGAGAGACGCACTATTTGTACCAGAAGACATTTTTTGCATACAAGAAAAAATTACCAGTGTCGTCCATGAGGGGTTTAGGGTAAATATTTTTTGGGACAAAAATTGTACGCCACTGCATTTTTAAAATAAAAATCCTTGTTAAGTTTATTACATATTTAATTTCTTAAACTTTTTTGATGTACGTTTTTCGCGTAGATCAAATAGAAACCATTTCTCGGTATGGTCAAATTATAAGAGAATATAGGAGAAAAGCCATAAAAGCGACCGAAAATCTTTTGCCAGTTAAATCGAAGGCAACATTATGATCGGGAGTATGGCATATTTGGTATTTGGAAAGACGCAATTCTTCAAATAACCGAAACCGTTTTAATGGCATATTTTCAGAAACTGGTAAGTTATTGATTTTATTTTTAATACATATGTTTAACAAACTTTATTATTTTTAGTCGGAAAAATACAGTCCGAACTCTCTGGACCAAGTATTCCACCCTAAGGTCTACGTTGGTGGTCTATGAAAATATAGACATTTCGCAATACCATCGACTCATATCTTTTTTAAAGTTAAGTCGAAAGGATACGTCCCGAAGAAGTCTAAAGTTTTGGAAGGAGAACAAATATTAAAATTTATTAAGAAGGCTCCTGATGATATCTACTTGGTACACAAAGTCATATTGGTAATGGGTGTTTTTGGAGGTTTAAGACGAGATGAGTTGGTCAAAATGACTATTGATGATATTGAAGATAGAGGAACAGTCTTGTTTATAAAGGTACCAAAACTAAAACTTCAACTTCAAAAGTTTTACTATCATTGAAGAAGATTTAGTCGCTTTAAATTTAATAAAAAGTACACAACATTAAGACCAGCTGGAATAAAGGAGCAAAGATTCTTTCTTACCTATAGAAAGGGATGTACAGTACAACCCATTGGAAAAAATACCATAGGAACCGTGCCAACATTGATCGCAAAATTTTTAAAATTGGATAATGCGTCAACTTTACTTGTTGAGGCAGGTGCTTCGTATGAAACGCTAAAACAACATGGGAAATGGAAAAGCTCTTCAGTAGCTGAAGGATATATAGAAGAAAGTATTTCATCCAAAAACAAAGTAGCCAAAATGATTGCCAATTCAGTTAATTCCGAGGTTAATTCCGTATCGACTATTGAAAATTCTTTAATGGACTGTTCTTCTAAACAAAATAGCGTTAGTGCTACCACCGCTGCTACCATCACAAAAACACCGACCATTCTATAGTGGGATCAGCTACATTTTCCGGGACATTTCAAAATTGTAATTTTTATTTTGGAAATAAAGTTTAATTTTTAGTATTGTTTAAAGAACATTTTTTTTGTATAAACTTGATCTTTATTGTGAGAGAAATACAATTGGATAAGCAATAAAATTTCCATATTAGCGCATTAGGGCATTATAAGCGGGCATTATCATAATGCCCACTTATAATGCCCTAGGTGTGATAGAGGGTATTATTGCTTCCATAATATATTCCGTTTCTAAGGTATTACAGATCAATAATAGATGGGTAAAACATAAATAATTTTATATAAAACTGTTTAAAATTCATAATGCCGGTATCCTTTTAAAAGACTGTCCAATTCGGGCGATGGTCACACACGTTTGGGTCAAATGTGTATATAATATCAAATGCAGAATGTCAATTTACCAATTGGGTTATCCATCAATACCACAAACAAATCACTAGATGTATAAATAATAGCCAAATTAAATTCTTATCATTTATTGCATCATGACTGACCGGGCAGTAGTAATTAGTGGTTTTGTGTTCATTTGTTATTTTGGAATAGCTTTTAGTGAACCGGTGGGTTACGATTATAGACCGTCCAAAAATGAGGAGACTGGAAGTAGAAATACAAAAAGTTGAGGTACGTTGGATTGCGTGAAAAGATACTAGTGCCTGGGCCAGTAATAAAATGGACTTCATGTTAAGAACCCTTTTAAAACCTTTTCAGGAGGTTCGTTTTGACAAGTCTCCCAAGAATATGCATACCGCCATATATGAAAGCGGCGCTTTAACCCAAATATTTCGGGTGTCGGACTGGGCGAACGCGTCACTTTTATGTTTGATAAGTTCACCAAATTGTTTTATATGCAGTTTTTAAACATTAAGCCAAATATAATAAAAGTAAACACTCGCATGTAAAACATTATGGTAACCGACCAAAAAGTGACGCGTTCACCGAGTCCAAAACTCTTAAAATTTGACATTGACAGGCTGGGTTAAAGCGCCGCTTTCATATATGTCGGTATAAATATTCGTGGTAGACTCGTTAGAAGGAACCCCTAAAAAGATTTTAAAAGGGTTCTTATAATGAAGTTCATTTTATTACTGGCCAAAGAACTGTTAGTATAGCCACTATAGTAATAATAATACAATTTATTAGTTCTTAGCATATTGATTGAAAATATTTTTCACACTAGTACGAAAATTTATAATTTTTGCGCATTTAAAACAGTGTGGAAATGTATTTGTTTGCATTTTTTAATTGTCTACTAAAGCCAATATTATTTAAATACATACATAATACAGGGTGTAATTTAATTGATAGTTAAAAATACAGAGTATAATTCCTTAGCCTATTTTAGGAAAAAAAAGTTCCTATAAACATATGTACTAAACGGCTTAAATCTTGAGATACAGACTGTTAAAATTTTTCAAGAAACCATAAATTTAAATTTAGTTAAAACTGTTATACTGGATATAAACCTTATTTAAATAAGTATTTATTATTTTTGTTACATAATTGCAAATTAAAAACTATAAAACTCAAAAAAAAACAATGCAAAACCGAATAAAAATATTAAAAGTTTTTATTTTAGAAAAATGCAGGGAGAACACTGATAATTTTTTGCAATACTTTATTTGAATTTAGGTTTGGTATACTTAACATTTACTTATTTGTGTAATTGTTATAGACAACTAACATATTGTATATCCATTTTCTTCAAAATCTTAACCTTCTATAATAGGTTTACGAAGTACCATGGGTTGGAGATCAACAACCACAAAATAGTTACGGGCCACCAAAACAACAATACGGTCCACCACCTCAAACCTACGGACCACCACAACAAGAGTACGGTCCACCTGCTCAAGAATATGGACCGCCAGCTCAAGAATATGGACCACCACCTGAATTTACAACTACTGAGTTGCCAGATTTAACAACAACCTTGTCATCGGATTCGTTAACTACAACTATTTCTAATAACGCAACCCAAAATCAAACGGCTAGACTTGAAGAAATAAGTGGCTCGACCCAGAATGGGCAATATTATATTTATCACCCGAATGGACTGCTTCAAAAAGTGGTATATATTACAAGGGATGACAGCAAAAATAACGCATTTTCGGCTCAACTCAAATATAAAAATGTTGATCCTATTAAAGGACCGATTTATACTTATGACCCAAACACATATGTCTTTTCTCGAATAAATAGAAAATAATATTTATTTGGGTTGGGATAATATTTATGTGAAGGAATTCAATTTTGTGATAATTTATTTGTAACATTATTTATTTTGTTTATTTTTATAACATTATTTCAAATACATAAAATTTCTTTATATTATGTAGTTGCTAAATTCTATAGATTAGAACATAACGCAAAATAATTAGGGCTACTTTATGATTTAATGCTATTAAGGGTTAATTAATATTGTATTTTTAGTTGCTTAAGAATTTAAGTGCCTGTTGGTACTTGTTAATTTTGGGTAGACGATGTAAACCAACGTTCTGTCTCTTTTTGACACGGTCGCGCTACGGTACGGGTCTTGTGGGACAACAGAGATAAGTAAGAAAATCTGTTTTATTTAAACAAAAATATACATTTATGAAACAATGGACTTAGCTTGTGAATCCGAGCTCGGTACGGTTATATATGTGGCCAAACCTTTACACTGATGATGCCAAACGGATTTTTGACAAAAAAAGTTAAAACAGAATAGGTGTTACAAGAGGACAAATGGACCAAAATTTTTGAATTTAATACGACATTTTGGGAAAACTGGTCGTATGGTCCAAAACAAGTTATAATAAATATTTAATAATAATAAATATTTGTTTACCAGTTTAAACAATAATCACATAATCTAAATAATAAGTACATACACATTTTGCACTGTCCGTCTTGTTGAGCAAACCACTAAATTTCTGACCTTGGCCGCCGGCAGGATTCGAACCCACCTCACGTCGGTTGTGCGCTCAACGAGACCTCAATTCAATTTAATTATAAAATATTTTTATTATTCTACAATAAGTATCTACATTGTCATTGATTAACATATGTACAAGTTATTTACAAGTGTATTTATTCAGGGCCGTATTATCCATTAGGCTGACTAGGCTACAGCCTAGGGCGCCATCGAAAAATAGGCGCCAGACAGGGGAGTGATAGGCGCTACACAGGGAGTTTTTAAAAAGTTTAGGTCAAGTGGGAATTTGTGGGATTAATTTCTCTGTGAATAAGGTGCATAGGCGTAAAAAGGAGAGAAGGACTTTTTTTTGTTATCAAATTTTATGGAGGCGCTACGGAGGTTTCTTTTGCTCTTCAAAAATTTATAGGCGCTCCAGGAATTCTAGCATAGGGCGCCCCAAACAGTTAATACCTCCCTGTATTTACTGGAAAGTAGTGAGCCATTTTCGCAAAATGGAGGACCAGGCTCTCGGATTCAAGACCCTTCGCCTGGAAGCTGGTGGTAGCTCTAGGGAAACCGAATGACATGCAATGTACGCGCTATGTGGCAGTGTATGCCAACGACGTATGGACCAGGTTTGTTTACGTTTGAGCTGTTGTCATCAATACATCACAGTAAAAGCGCTAAAATGCGGTTTGCCAAATTTAATTTTTCTTTAACTTACTAACCACAAGTAGTTGTTGGATAAGCCTCTATATTAAAGAATTTTGTAATATAACTTTTTAAATGAACAATACATATGTTTTTATCATTTTTAGATATCATAATAAAAAAATATGTTTAAATATTATAAGTTATTACCTTTAAAAAGAAAAAAATTCTGAAAATACGTGATTATTTGTTAATCCCGGCAACGCCGCCCAGGGATTTTTACTCCATCGTAAATAAAACATGAATGAACTTTTCCTAACGCTTGTGGGTGACGCCCCTTTGCTTTGTCATTTCTGTTGGTTTCTGTTATTTGACAATTTGGAAAGCCAAAAGTGATCAAATATAGCTTATAATGCGTTTATTTGTGTATTTTCTGGTGTTTATTGGTAATTAGAAAGTGTTTTTAAAGACAATATGGGTAGGTAGTGCTTTGTTTGTAAAAGGGTAGACTATTCATTTCCGCACCTCACTTCACAGGTAAATAGAGACCAACGTCGTTGGGTGCAAACCATCGACCAAGGTCAAAAAGTAAGTCCGCCATTTTCATTTCTGACTTGCCTCACCCCCTTTGCCTATTAGGATTGTTGGCTTAATGTTTATCATAATATTATGAATGAATCGCTGGGTCCATACGTCGTTGGTTGTGAAGTACTCGTCAGAAGCTTTGAAATGATGCCACAAGACCCCAATTCTGGACGCGGCTTATGACTTGGCACTCTTTGTAGTTTCAAAATATGTTACCTAAATGATTTTAAATCCTTAATATAAATTTATCATACTTAATAATACTTTTTGATAAAAAAGAAGAAAATACAATACAGTATAATTCCTTAATAAACACACATTTAAGCACTTTAATGTAAAAAAACCTTTCTTTTCTGTACCACTTAATTTAAAATCCTTCTATTCTAAAGAAAACACGCTTCGCTGTTCGTATACGAATGAAAGTCAACACTGTGATAATAAATGGCATATAATTTTCCAAGTGCCCTGCATAGGGTAGACCCTTGCAAGTGGATTAAATCGATTTAGATAGAAAAGAAACCATTATTTGTTTGTTCGTCTTTTTATTTATTTTTAACTTATACCCTTAGTCGTGTTACAAGTAACTAAGTGAATAAAACAAAGTTAAATTATTTTATTTTATTAAGGTAAAAATTTACTAATTTAATTAATTTAAAAAAGCTAACAATGCAAACTTGAGATATTTCGCTCTAAAAAAGTATGGACGTAGGATGCTCATTCCTATTGACTCTAATAAATTAAAAAAAAAAAAAAAAACTAAATCCTAAAAATGATTTTCTAATCACCAAAAAACACCAGAAAATACACAAAAAACTCATTATAAGCTTTATTTGATCACTTTTGGCTTTCCAAATTGTCAAATAACAGAAACCAAGAGAAATGACAAAGCAAAGGGGGCGTCACCCACAAGCGTTTAGGAAAAGTTCATTCATGTTTTATTTACGATGGAGTAAAAATCCCTGGGCGGCGTTGCCGGGATTAACAAATAATCACGTATTTTCAGAATTTTGTTTTTTTAAAGATAATAACTTATAATATTTGAACATATTTTTTTATTATGATATGTAAAAATGATAAAAACATATGTATTGTTCATTTAAAAAGTTATATTACAAAATTCTTTAATATAGAGGCTTATCCAACAACTACTTGTGGTTAGAAAGTTAAAGAAGAATTAAATTTGGCAAACCGCATTTTAGCGCTTTTACTGTGATGTATTGATGACAACAGCTTAAACGTAAACAAACCTGGTCCATACGTCGTTGGCATACACCGCCACATAGCGCGTACATTGCATGTCATTCGGTTTCCCTAGAGCTACCACCATCTTCCAGGCAAAGGGTGTTGAATTCGAGAGCCTAGTCCTCCATTTTGCGAAAAAGGCTCACCACTTTCCAGTAAATACAGGGGCGTATTAACTGTTTGGGGCGCCCTAGGCTAGAATTTCTGGAGCGCATATAAATTTTTGAAGAGCAAAAAAAAGCCTCCGTAGCGCCTCAATAAAACGTGATAACAAAGAAACATCAAAGAAAAAGAATATTCGTACGTCCATTGGTCAAAACCTTATTAAAAATATAGTTTTTACTTTAAACGATACTTTTAATAATATTGACTGAAGGATGGACCTCACATCATTTGGATGGTTGGTTTATTTATTCTTGGCTCTGGTCCCTTTTGGTCCAATTTACCTATTTATTTAATCTTTAACTTATGAAGTGGCATGCATATCAGCCATCTTTCCTGGAACTGCTTCTGGTATCGCGAATAACTGGTCTCTTTCAGTGCTGACCCCCCATTGTTAAGTTTTTACGTATTAGTAGATTTTATATTAGTTTTTATCTAAAAAATAATTTATTATAAAAAATTAATATAAAATCTACTAGCAGCTAACAAACTTAATAGCTTTAAAGTATCAGGTGATCACCTGGATTACCCTAATTTAATATTGATATACTTAATAAAATAATGTAAGCCGAAAATGTGACTAATTAGGCCTCAATACCTAAAAAACAGTAGAAGATAGACAAAACAGTTAAAGATAAACATATTATATGGCAACATTTATGGCGAAAGTCTATTGTTTTTTTATGCAATTATCTCTTTACTACGATTTTTAAATTCACCGAACTAAAATACATCGATTTGCTATCTTGAATTTTCTAAAAAGTATGGAAAAAGTAAAAAAATAGTATATAGCTACGGGGGATGCCAAAATATTGATTAAAAAAATACATACCATATTCTACATGGTCTGTAGCTCGATAATAATAGGGTTTTAAAAAAAAAGTAAATAGAAGGCCATATAGAGGTTTGGTAAGGCCACAGTATAAAATTATTTTAGACTATTGTCTCAAAAAATTGTGACGTATCAAAATGATATTTCTTGAGGTGGAACACCCTATATTTTATGACGGTTTTGAATTTTACTACCTTAATAAATAATACAAATAATAAATACTTGCTGTATAACCATAGTCAATAGACAAAACACATAAAAAAATAATAGCCGAATAGCTAACCAATAAAAATGTACAATTAGAGAACTAAAAGTTTAATTTTAATATTTGAAAAAAATAAAATTGTCTTTTAAATGGAACCGAATATGTAATAACAAAATTCCCAAAAAGAACTCATAAACTATGACTTTTCTAAAAATGGTTATGTATTAATTATCTCACTGTATTTGAGTTGTTTCATTCACTTTGACTGATTTGTAATGCTTTTGGGGACAGACCTTTTTGTTACCAGGTTAAATTTCATTCGTAATAAAAATTTTGCGTTTGCATGCTTTTAACTTTCTATCAAACTGTAGCACAAAATTTACGTATGGTTTAGAGTGGTAAATGGCGGTGATACTATTTGTATTTGCTATTGCGTTTCAACTCCATAAAGGAGCTGACATGCAGTAGGAATTCACAAACCGCTTATGCATTTGCATGCTTTTAAATTCCTCCCAGACTGCAGCACCAAACTCATGTAGGGTTTAAAGAGGTAAATAAAAGTAATATTGTTCGTATTTGCTACTGCGTTTCAACTCCATGAAGGTGCTGACATGCAGTAGGAATTCATAAATCGCGTTGTAGAAAAAGGGTTTTCATTTTAAATCACTAAAATTTCTTTTCAACTGACTAAAAATACTAGTAACCGATAAATAGTCGTTGATATTTACTTAAAAAAATAATGGCTGCTATATCTCAGCCAGCTTTAATGTAAATAAGCATTTGAACTTAAAATTTGTAAAAATGGAATTTACTAAAAAGTATAAAAATAGGTATAGATAACCTATACACCATTTGAAAGGGTATTTTATTTGTCATCATGTGATGTAAAAATACAGGGTGTTCCATTTTAAATAAGATAGATATTGCTATTTGATTTTTGAAAAATAAAATTATTTTTTAATCACCCTCTAAAAATATTTGATCTCGATATGACCTACGCATAATAAGGTAGACTTTTTCTAATCTTGTTACAAATTTTAAAGTTTAAAGAGTTTATAGTGTTAAAATAAAATTAATTTAATTGCACCTCTGCATTTTGAATAAAAATTAAATATCACAAAAATAATATTAGACACACGGTACTATTAACAAACTTGGGTTATTTTTGTAGATTTACGGCTTAATCAAGTGAACTTAATAAACTTTAGTTTTTAAACAACTTATACACAACAACTCTAGATTTATGTCTCCAGATAGCTAAAATTTTGGATAAAAAAGATTTTTATTTTAAATTTTAGAATATTATACACTGTGTGCAAAAGTTCCGGAACCCCTTATTAATTCGCAAATGCGCTCATTTATCGAAAAGTCTTCCAAATAAAGTTTATAGATATATTTTAGATCTATTTTATAAAAATATGTTTACATGTACAGGGGGCATCACAACGAAGATATAGACACAAGTTACCTTTTTTTAAATGGAATGGTGTATATTTTATTGGATTTTTGAATTCTCCACAAAATTTTAACATGAATTTGTGTAACATATGCTATACCTAAACTCACTAGTTTAAAAGATACAAGGGTTTAAAAAAGTATTTTATCGATATTTTTTATTTTCACCTGTTACAATATTTACCTAGTTACATTTACATAGTAACATTTTTGGGTAAAAAGTTAATGTTTGGGCCGGTATAATTAATAATAAAATAATATGGCCATTTTTTATTAAGGAAAATCAATTTAAATGCAGCACTATATCTTGAACTTCTACAAATACAATATTACCAGAAATAACGACACTTCATAACTTTGAAATAATGTGGTTTCAACAGGACGGCGCCCCCTCATTTTGGATTAAATGTTAGACGATTTTTAGATACAACTTTTCCCAGCCAATGGATCGGCAGAAGGGGCGAAATTGAGTGGCCAGCAAGAAGCCACGACCTTACGCCTCTAGACTACTTTCTTTGGGGACATTTAAAAAATAGGGTTTATTTGACAAGACCAGAAAATATCGATGAACTAAAAGGAAGAATAAGAAGAGAATGTGAAAACATTACTCCGAATATGCTACAAAATGTTACAAATGCTTTTTATTACAAAGTAGCACATTGTCAAGCCGTTGAAGGAGGTCACTTCCAACATTTAATTAAATAGTTTAAGTGTTTGCAAGTTATTTTTGTGTCAATTCTGTTTTTATTAATTAGTGTTTTCATATTTTAAAAGTTAATAAATATTTACATCTAGTGAGTTTAGGTATAGCATATGTTACACAAAGTCATGTTAAAATTTTGTGGAGAATTCAAAAATCCAATAAAATATACACCATTCCATTTAAAAAAAGGTAACTTGTGTCTATATCTTTGTTGTGATGCCCCTGTACATGTAAACATATTTTTAAAAAATAGATCTAAAATATATCTATAAACTTTATTTGGAAGACTTTTCGATAAATGAGGGCATTTGCGAATTATTAAGGGGTTCCGGGACTTTTTGCACACAGTGTATAAAATTTAATTGCAAATTTATTTATTACCAAAAAAAATTAAAGATAAATATAGTAACTAGAAAGGAATTGCCAACAAGTAAAATTTAAATTTAAATATCATTCACTACTATAAAAAAAACACAATTGATAGAATTTTATGGAGAAAAAGTTTTTGTGTTATATTTTTCCACAAATAAAATATTCATAATGTCTAAACGTAGAAAAGTATTTAAATATATAATTTTCGTTGTAAATTTCAAGTCGCAATACAAAATAAAAATTTCCATACATTTCCATAATACTCTCGCCAGGGATATAACTAACCCAAATTTAAAGTAATTTTCGCAATATTTTATTTTTATTCCCAAATTTAATATTTAAATTATTCTTTTGAAAAAAAAAGAAATTTTAAGTAATTACAAGTTTTTAGCTAACTAAAAATCAAGTTTTTAGAAATTTAAAACACAAACAATGTTAAAAATTACTTCTATTTTTTTATTTAGGTTTACAATTTAAAAAATTGAAACACGTCACGTTTTATTTTATTTTTTTTTTTCTCGTTCAGGGAGGGGATACACTCCATTCACCAACACAAACGTTAAAAAGTTTAAATGGGAAGGAGAAGTCAAGTGATAGCTTATGTTAAAGGGTTATAAATCGTGTTTTTTTGGTTTTTAGTTATTTTAAATCGGTCTAGTAGTTTCCAAAAAAATCACTTTAAATATCAGGGTCCGGAGCTTATAGCTCACTCTATACCTTTTTAATTGTTTAAAATATTGAAATAAAATTGGGTATGTTGCAGTAGCGTAGCTAGGTCAGCAAGGGACCTGGAGCAAAAACTAAAGTTGGGCCGCAAAAATTGCAGAAGTCGAGGAGCAAAAAGAAAGTCCTTATGTAAGAAAAACAACTTTATTTAAAAAACTTATATACTGAACCCCCAAAATATTTTGAGCGCAAAAAGGGCTTTACATCCATTCTTCACCGCATTTGGCACTGCCCTGCCTAGCTTCATAGTAGCTACGCCACTGGTATATTTAGGTTATATCACATAAATCTGCATTATTTTAAAAATTCAGTTGCTTTGTATTACTCTTAGCTTAACCAAAAACTACCTTATATTTTAAACAACACACTCGGTATATTTTTACTAATATGCAAAGAAAATGTCATTTTAATTATAAGGGATATTTTCTTTGTAAGCTGCTTACAGCAGCTTTAAGCACTTTCATTTTTTGACAAATCAATGACGTCAGTCTTACAGCAGCTCACAGCGTTTGTTAGCGGCGTCTGGAGATGTCTAACCACTGTCTAACAGAATGAAAAAACAAGGAGGGGGAAATATAGCCGAATTTGAGGTTAAAAGTAAAACAAAATTAATTTAATGTATATTATTAACAATAACAATAGTATGTGTGGGTAACCATGTGAAGGATTAATTTAACTGCAATTGAAGATATTGTGCATTTTTTTAGAACTGGATTTACCATTTTTTAGTTTATATTATTATTTTTTTTATGTCATTTGTCATTGGCGGTAAGCGCTTTTATTTTTTCAATTCACATTATAATGACGTCAGCTGTTAGACAAGCTTGTTAGCAGCTGTAAAACAGAAGAATAAGAAAAATATCCCTATTATGACATGACAATTGCATTCATGAAACTTCAGATCTTAAGATTAAAAATTAAAAATTAATAAAAAGTCTAAAAGTCAAGAAGTAGCAAATTAAGTATCATTGTACTTGAAATATCATATTTTATTTAAGTAAGTAAAAATATACTGAGTGTCTCATTTTACATACGAAAGTTAAGGTCGTTTCCGGCCAAACCGAAAGTAATAAAAAAGGTTGATTAGTTAAACAATGCACACTTATGTGATATACCTACATATGAATCAAATATTATTATTTTTTAACCAATAAAAAAGTTATGGGGGTGAGCCACGAGCAACGGAGTCTGGTATTTGGGGTATTTTTTTTTAGAAACTACTGAACCGATTCTAAAAAACTAAATATTGTTAAAAAGAGAATTTAAAACTTCTTAGGATAAGTAATCACTTGACCCATCTCCCATTTGAACTTTTTAACGTTTGTGTTGGTGAGGGGAGGAAATAACTCTGAACAGGTGAGTTTTAACACAAAAATGTGTCCCACTAAAAATAAAAATTGACGTGCTTCAAATTTTTTTATAAGTATACAAATAACGAAGTTATATGGGTAGGCAGGGGCGGCTGGTGCATAAGTGCTGTAGTGCTGCAGAACCACCAGAATTTTTAAGCTGCTTGGTATTTTTTCATAACATTCAATTCATCATTTTACAATTAAAATATTAAATATCCATTAAAACGAAATTAAAATAACTAGTTTCCGGCCGAGAACTCTAGTATTATAGTAGGCACACGCATCTTCACCCAGTGACGACGCATCATAGGTTACTGCGCAGTGGACCATCTTAAATAATTTTCAGTCTCTCGCGACATTATTGCATTGACTAAACTGAGCGACTCTTTTCGGTGCGCCGCACGATTTTTTATTCTCCTCTATGCCGAATGCACTTGTCGTTGGGCAAAATTCGGCTGCTAAAATACGTAAGTTTTGGTTATTGTTGTGCGGCATTCGCGGTAGCACAGTTACAGGTTATTTAGACATTTTTTATATCGCGCGTGTGGAAGTCGACAAGTTTATATTTTTTAATCGTATTTGGTTGTGTGTTTAGTGTTTATAGACAATGGATGTGGTGCATAATTTAGTGAACGTTAAACGATTTTTAAATATTCATATGAAGAGAAACTGGAACTAAAAACTAGTGGTAAACCGTTACCGGACATCGTGATTGAAGTTACCTGTGTTAGCAGAGGAAAACCTTATACGCGTCATTTCAATAAAGACATTTATTCCCGGAATGACTGGAATTGTGGATGTAATAGGAAAAATGTCCTTTTTGCTTTCCATGTGTACTTTTGCAGGCGAAGAGGGTAGTTCACCACTTTTAAAATTTTTATTACAAAATAATTTAGAGAGCACTTTTAAAGAGACATAAAATGTGCTAGATATTTTAATAACTACTCCTAACTGACGTTATTGTTTAAATATGAGATCAATCCGACGATCCTTCTTCGAAGCGAATCGATCAATAACTCTTGTCATTTAAGTCTGTGATTTTTAATATAAAGTCTTTTTCAATGGAAAGCATGGCCAATGCTGTTAAACGATCTTGTGACATGGTATTTCGAAGGAAGGTCTTTATTCGCTTAAGTGTAGAAAAACACCTTTTAGCCTCTAATGTCGACATAGAAGTAGTTATTAAAATATCTAGCACATTTTTGTCTCTTTGAAAGTGCTTTCTAAATTATTTTGTATTAAAAATTTTAAAAGTGGTGAACTACCCTCTTCGCCTGCAAAAGCACACATGGAAAGCAAAAAGGACATTTTTCCTATTACATCCACAAATCCAGTCATTCCGGGAATAAATATACAATAAAAGGTAATTATTTACGTGTTGTCATATTATTAGTAACGCGGTGACAGATATATTTAAAACCGATTAGAATAATAGTATTTTATTTCTTTACCTATTATTGTTATAATTTACGTATAGTGTATTACGACTATACATTTTTAATGTAGAATCCAATAAAGAATTTGTAAAAATATATATTTTTATTAAATAAAAAAACTTACTTGACAATAAAATATCTATTTTTAAGACATCTTGTATATTTACACGCCTATAAAATATGTGTATCCAAACAAACATTTTTAATCAAGGGACTTGTTGAGTCGATGTTTTGTGGCCTTTTCCCAAATTCAGTTAAATACAGATTTTACAGGTAAGATCTTTGCAAAAGATAGCTAAAGTAGGATAGATGCCCATTATCGTATTACTTTAATTTATTGTATATTTGTACATTTTATAAATACCTTTTATAGGCATTTCTTTCTGCATTTTAAATCAGGTTGGTTTTTGAGGCCATAATATTAACCTTTGCAAAACAAATGTCCGGGGATCATAGTTATAAATATGTTCTTCTATCGGAGCATTCTTTTTATAATTTTCTTGAGAGGAAAATTCGTAATCATTTTGAACATCTTGAGATCTGTACACAACCTTTTGCCAAGGCATACTTGGATGATATATGTAGTAAACTCCTAAAAAATTACAACTTATTAATTTAAAAAATACTTTTATAAAAAATATGTTCCAAGTAATTAATACAAAAATAAATTACAAAAAAAAAATGATAAAAGTTGGATTATTGCTTTGGAAGTTTACCAAGAAATAAAAAAACATAGTAATCTAAAGTTTGTAGTAGTAAAGGTATACTGCCACTACGCATCTTCCAAAATACACATTTTATTTATTTAAACTACGTATTTTAATAAAAATATGACACGCCATTGCCATGCTTTTTCTACAAACACAATAATTTTTTTAACTTTAAAAAGTCTGGAAATGCCCAAATATCTCAGATAATTATAAACCAAACTAGAGGTATTTCGGTCTTCCAGGGTAACCTTACTACCCACCAAAATAAATGAATGCTACCTAAGAAGCCTATTCACTGAAGTGCTTAAAAACTAAAGAGAATCTTGGGGGTTTGAGGGCTTGACATACTTTTTTAGTCAAAAATTACTTAAAATAACAAAATTTTAATAAAAATACCAAGTTTAATGGCTGTTTATGTGACTTGCTACTTATTTCTATTTTCTTGCTTTGATTTCGCCGCCAGACATTGGGCCAACTACGACGAACTTTCCCAAACAACCATTGTGTGAATGGGTACGTTCGTCTTAATTGGCCCAACTATTCTCGAATCTGCTTGCTTACAAATAGTTTTCCAAGTGTTTCGACAAATGGTTTGGCCACAGGTTCGCCCAATGTGTGGCGGCAGCATTCGAAAATGTAGAGACCAATACCTAATCTTGTTATAGATATAATAGATTAATTTTAATAAGAACTTTTAATTTTTCTTCACTATAAAATGCGAAAAAGGACTAATCTATACCCATCTTCTTTAAAACCTTTGAATTGGTTTCTGTAAAATTGACAATCTGGTAATATCGACGATATCAACATTAAATTTAATTTAATTTGGTTAGATCTCTAAGATATTTAAGTGTTTTTAGACTTTTCGGGCACACTATATAATTTGTCTTTTTGCTATTGTGACGTGTAATTTTGAATACATTAGGGCCCATTTTAAGTCACTAGGACAAATGTACCATATGAAACTATCTTCTTCGTACCATGAGACCGGTGGACAATAAAACTATCTTTCTTTTACTATAAGACTACAGGGACCATTTGACTAACTTAATTTAGTACGGGCATACCCCCATTAGGGGTAGCCCGTACGGGAGCCTAACTAAAACTTTAACTTTATACTTGACTTCACTTTTACTACCTTCTTCTTATAATATTTTTCTAATTTTTTCCTCCCCATTATTAGGACAATTTTTGTATATATACCAAGTATTTTGGTGACTTAGCCCGTTGTTGACCCTCAATAAAATAATATGACCTAGACTCTGTTATTATTTAGTGACAAAAAACCTTGCACTATATTTTCGATTATTTGTTTTAATTTTTAATTTAAAATTATTAAAACCAATATACCCCCTATATAGGGTGTTCACACTATTGTCCCAAAATTACCTTGATAGTTAAGGTCGCCTATTTCTGATTCGTCAGAATCGTCTAACGACTCAGAGTCATCTGTTTTAAAATCTTCTTTTTCGTTGTTTTCATTGGGCCCCAATAAAGTTGCAGTAACGTCTTCAACATAACCTTCTTCGGTTGATGTAAAAAAATTGGGGTATCTGTAACGTTGTCATTTTTAGAAGATTCTATATCTGTTGCTTCAGTAGTTGCTACACTATTTTCCTGGTTAACAAGTTTGTCTTTAATTATATTTCTATACACAAATCTTGCCAAATTTATTTGTTCCGATTCAGGTTCCGTAGTAATGTCATAAGTTTCTGTGAACATAGATTCTGATGTTGGATTTTCTGTAACTAAATTAACACATAATTAATTATTTTAATAACGCCTTATAGCTGTATTTGTAACAAGCAAGAAAAACATTAGGAGTAATAAGATCCTGTGTAACACGTTATATCCATAGATTGGGGAGGTCCAGGAAGCCTCGCCCACCAAGCAAATATCAATATTCAAAAGTGTCAGCAAAAATATTAATCCATAAAACATCACAAGTAAGATAGCGAAAGTTGGCACCAGACCAATCAGAAAATTGGTCGATGCCCAAAGTCGGTTTATATAAGGTCACGACATTTGGCCATATTGCTTTGACGTGGTATGACGTCACATCTTCCATTTTTCGGCCATGTTGTTCAGTGTCGGAGATAAAAGTTTATTGTTCTAATAGAACAACCGTTTATACAACAGTTTTTAATTATTATTAAATTGTAAATTCTTTTACTTTAAATAAAAAACATTTGGAATTACATCCTTCAACAAATATCACTACCAAAACAATGCAAAATGAAATGCGCAAATTCTAGACGCCACTGGATTGATCATCAGCTTTGATTTTACCCAGTCTTGCCAACTTTCTCCGTGGAGTGCCCTTCCTCGCGTCCCCGACCTCGAACCGCCTAAAAGTTGAGGATATGTCGAAACCTTATAAATATAAACTAACCTTGGTCGATGCCCATGTCGAGTTTCTATTGGTCAATTGGACTAGTTTCGCTATCTGGTGGTCAGGGTAGGTACTAAAATTTCAGGATACGTTGAAATCTCACTTGTGAGGTTCTATAGATTAGTATTCTTTGGTGTCAGTAACATTATTCAAAACGGCGTTGATTGCTTACTTTTATTGTTTATATGAAGATTGGCCTAATTTTTGGATAAATGGGGTTTTTATTTAAAAAATTTAAGACCCTACAAATGTGCGGAAATACACGAAAGGATGAATAACGTCTCCCACCAAGGTGGACAAGGCAGTTCACCAATTAAGATATTTTTTACTATAAAATAAAACTTTTTAAAATAAATTAACCCATATAACTTGTTATGTGTTATCTATTATTAGTCTTAGGCATTGAGATTCTTTTAAATAATAAAACAATAAGACTAGAAGGTAACATTCAAAATATACTGTGTTAATTTTTTTTATCATATTTGCTTTAAAAATGTTATAGATAAATTAAATTGTTGTACCAATAAAATTTTAAATATGTACTAAGTTAAATGAAAAATATATAGTTTGGTGCCACCTTGGCCAGAGCAATTTTCTCGGGGTGACCCGAACATTTTTTTTTAATTTCATTTTTGTTAAAAACCTTACAAAACATTATTACTTTGATATTGCATAATTAAGTACAATTTATTACCTACATTTTAATGTTTTAATGATGCAAACCAACATTTATGTATCATGATAACGTTTCAATACTAGACTAAAGCATTAAAAGCGGTTTCGCGGAGCTCAAATCAGCCAAATTAGCATTTTATCTTTTATATTTGTATTAAGTAATAGATATCGGACCGATTAGAGAATGCGTTTAAAAATTATAACGGTTAACGGCGTTACCCGCTGGGCGGGGCTTTCTGGACCTCCCCTATATGAATACATAACTACTAACTGTAATGTTAAAAAATTTGTATGTACCTATAATTTTAAACTGTTTTCTGTATATAAAATTTTTCCATTTTTTTGTTTCAGGTAAGCCAAGACGCAAAAAAAATAAAATAAGTAAGTATTATACTAATCATAATTCTTTTTGTAGATTTTTAAACTAAGTTTTAATTTAATTAAGTAATAAGTACATTTTTCTCTTTTTATTTTCTTCTTTTGCAAAACAATTTTTTAAATACCCTTAAAATATCCTACATTAAATGACGTGCGTGTCCTAAACATCTTTAAAAAATTATTATAAAAGTAATCTTCTTTTTTAATGAGAGGATTCCTTTATAGCAGTTTGGCACCACAATTCACAACACCCTGTATAATATAAGATTAAAAAAATCTAAATTTATTTTTCTTGTAAGAATTAAGAAACAATGAAATTATTTGCTTTAAAATTATTTAAATTTTTAAGTTGTTAAAGAGTTTTTAAAAAATAAATTTTACAAAAACTAATAAAAATTAAATTACCAGTTTTTTTTGTTTGCTGCAAGAAAGGTACGACAAACACTTTTTTCTTAAAATCAGTAGGTACCTGATTAACACTACCTGAGACCCTAAGCAATCCAACCCTGTGGTACCCTCTAGTCATGATGTCATGATGCCTTTAATTTTTTGACGACAAAAACACAAAAAGGTCCTTAAAACGCAAAAAAATTATTTTGCGTTTAAACGTCATTGTATTTGCTTTTTTTTCTATTGGGTGTCCCCTTTGTGGTGCCCCCACAATTTAATGCCCTTAGCAATTGCTTAGTTTGCTTATAGGGTAATCCGGAACTGCTTACAATAACTTAACAATATTGGGCAAAAAATAAGTGATCTTAAGCATATCCACTTTATAAAACTCTATCTATACAATTAACTTGATCTGGTTAAAAATAATGTTTATAAATAATTTTTTTTATCTTTAAACAAACCACGAAGGATTAAAGCCGTACCGTGGGTGTCTTAAGCGAGGTAAGAGGGAGTTTGTTGAACGGGACTTAAATACTTGAAGATTTGGGGGAAGGAAAAACTTCCCCGGGCAGCAGGTTCCACAATCTAGAAACTCTAGGGATAAAAGAACGAACAAAGTGAGAAGTTCGGGGCCCGTTTAGTTGGACCGTATAGGGATGCACACGCGCGGAACCACGAGTTTCTCTGTTGGGAACCGTGAGTGAAGGAACTATACTGGACAATTCTTCAGAGCAGAAGCCATGAAAGTACCTATAAAAAAGAAAAATCCCCCACAGCCCGACGATGGGCAAGAGAGGGCCTTTCTGTAAGGGAAGGATCATTAATGAGACGAATAGCTCTTCTTTAAATAGAATCAAGAATGCTTAGGGTTGTGGGGGACACCATGCCCCAGATATGGGAACAATATTTTTGAGGCTGCCGTGGCTATGGATACAATGTGTTTATGCCAGTTAAGGTTACTTTCAAATGTGACACCCACAAGATTGAAGGTGTCTTTGCTCTGTAAAACTTGGCCGCTCATAAGTAGAGGATGAGTATTTGATGACTCTTTTCGCGACAAGGAACATGATTGTGTTTTGGATGCATTAAAATTGACGAGATTTTTGGCGCCCCAATCCAATATTAAATTAAGATCCTGCGAAAGAGATATCTGCATCGCTCTGCGTTTGTTTTCCAAGTCAGGTTTAGTGATGGGTTTAGGAACCTGAAAACTGGAGTGAAGGGTACTATCGTCGGCGAAACTATGAATGGAATTAGTTGTGGACGAGAGAAGGTCGTTGATGTGAAGAAGAAACAATGTTGGTGCCAAAACTGAGCCCTGAGGGACTCCAGCATTTACTTGGTGAAAGCTTGAAGAGAATGGCCGTCCACAATAACTGATATACGTCGATCAGATAGATAACTAGAGAGCCAAGTACAGAGTTTAGTTGAAAGACCATAGGAGAGAAGTTTATTAAGAAGTGCGGCATGCCAGACCTGGTCAAAAGCTTTGGATATATCAAGAGCAACGATCTGGGACTCACCTAGAAACTCAAGAGACTTATTCCAACAGTGAGATACGAAGGAAAGGAGATCTGCTGTAGATCTTTTGTGGCGAAATCCATACTGCCTGTCATCCAAAATTTTGTGTTTTTCTAAGTACTTAAGAATTTGTGAGTTAATTAATTTTTCCTTTACTTTACAAAGAATTTAGATCCTTTCTTGGGAATAGGTTGAACACGTGCAGCCTTCCAGCTCTCTGGAAAGATACCTGTGTCGTAAGAAATTCGAAAGAGCCGAGTTAAGATTGGTGCAAGTTCTGGAGCACATTTTTTAAAACGATTGCTGGTATGCCATCCAGCCCAGACGATTTCTTGGTGTTAATAAAAAATAAATAAAAAAATAATAAATTGTCCCGTTTTAAGTGATGTTATCCTTTAAAATTTGATTAAATAATTTAATTATTTAGTTTTAAATTTCGGTAAGTCAGTAACCCTTATCGACAACAATACATTTTAAATTGTATTTTTTTCTATTTGCATAAAAGAAAAGTTGCAGCTAGAATATTATATGTAAGAAAACTTTTAGACTCCTAGCTCCCCATCCACGCCCCCCGAGACGATTATTCAAACCATTAGGCATTTAAAAATATTGGTGTACCCATTAAATTTTTTTTTTTATGCATAAATATAAACATAATTTTAAAAATAAAAGTACTACGACTATGTGTTTTTTCAGTCAATTTTATACAGAAGGCACAAAACCTCAAAGAAAGTTGATAATACATAATTTACCTACCTTTTTCTTTATGCTTTTCGTCCAGCTTTAATTCAGCTTTATAACTTTTATCATTTTCATGAGGTTGGAAACGAATTTTAGCGTAATTTCCACTATAAGCTGGTTTTTCAGATAACGCAATCGCCGTAAGACCAAAAATGACTATTAATTTAAAAATAAAGTTCCATATTTACTAAATTAAATAAATTTATGTAATTTTAAGCTTTATTTTTTTAACTTTGTTTAAGCTTGTATTGACTTCTTTCTTTTATAAACACTGTAAATATATAGGTAAACTTTTTCATTACATTAATTTTTATATGAGTATGCAAAATATCTGCTTAATACGTGCGTTTTTAATAATGTGTACTTCCTGTTTAGTTCTTCATTGAAAAGTTTTAAAATGATACAAAAATTTTGACCTTTCTAAGGTCATTGTATATCAAATGTATAATACGCTGGGTGATAATAAATGTCCTGCAGATGGTACCAAAAAAAAAACAAAAAAAAGGGTTTTAAATTGTGAAATTATTTTTTCTTGTTTTTCTTTATAAAACACTTAATCTTATTTTAACTTAATAAAAGTTGTTCCTTATGCTTTGTGAAGTTTATTATAGTTAAAAAACAAAAAAAAAATTATTTGCCCTGTATGATGTGCTGTTGAAAGGGAGTAATCAAATTTGTGATTATAAAATATCAGAAATAAGTAAGGGTATAATTTATTTACAAATGATATTTGTCCCAATTAATAGCACATTATACAGGCCGGTTAAAAATTATTATTTTTTTTTTAAAGTTTTATCGCCCCGTAGGATGTATTGGTAACAGTAAATAACAACGGTTACGATAAAGTTATAGCTCCACCTTTCCTTAACATTCTCTTTTTTATTTGCCTTGATAACTTAATAATTAAAAGAGATATGGTCATTTAAATGAAAGCATTTTTGTATTGAAGCTTATGGAAGAAATCGAGCATATGCGATAATTCTTTTATATATATATTATTAATAGTAATATTATAAAAGAGAATATCTCACATTTTTGTTTGCTGCTTATAAACAAAAAAATTAAAGATGTGTGATTTCTTGTTCAAAATTAGGAGTTGTACAAAGATTCCGGAATAATAAAAATGTTATTTTTATTAAAAAAGCAATAAAGCAAAAGAAAATTGTAGAAGTATATATTTTGAAAAATAAATTTACTGTTCATTTTTACACCTTCCTAGAGCTTGTAAAAAGGGTCGAAAAAGTCTACCCTTATCATTCTTGTCAACTATATTTAACTTGGATAACCTAGTTCATTTAAAAACAATTTTATCTTCTATGTATTTTTGAATTAGCTTAGGGGTCGTTTATAAATTACGCAAGGCATTTAGGGAGGGGGCGGAAAGGGGTTGTGGTGAATCTTACCAAATCTCACCATAGAGGTAGATGGTCTGTGAAAATATAACGTAATTTTCCTGCAGCTAAAAACAGAAATCTTGGAGCAGGTCTCCCCAGGAACATCTGTTGCAGTGTCACTTTTTGGGTGCGGAACCTTGTTTTTTTTTCTCTTAAAATAATTTTTACTACAAAATCACTTTCGGTTTAAGACATGGCGTCTTTTGCATTTCCATAAATTTCACGTGGAGATAGGAGATGAGAGGGCGTTGAAGAAATTCTTACCAAATCTCACCAGAGGCGAGGGAGGTTAAAAAATTAAAAAACGCCTCACGTAACTTATGGACGCCCCATTGCGGGTCCGAAAGTTGTATTTAAATTTTAGGAAACCATTTTAATGTCCGCTGTTACATATACAAGTAGTTACTCCCCAAGCATCAAGCTGACGTCTTATTGACGTCTCTTTTAGTCATTTTTGGTCAGCAAAGACGTCATAAGATGACGACAAAATGACGTTAAATTGACCTCCCGAAGTCACAGACAAAAGACGTCCCGTTAATGACGTCATAATGACGTCTTTAAAATGACGAAAAATTGACGCATATACTTTTTTTTTTTTAAAAGCTAAACTAATACATTTTATTTGAAAATTGACATAGGAAAAAACTCCTTACTGCTTGCAATTTCCTTGCACTGCAAGGTCGCATCTCTGGAGACCAACCTCAAACCTGGAGATGCAGATTTTTACACAAGCCGAAGATATTTCCTTCAAAGCTAATTGAGATCACCAACCGCAGACCAGTCTCGAAATATTTTGGTCCCACCGGTACGGTTTAGGCAATAAAAAGCGAAGATGTTGAATAAGCGTGGTAGTCTATTATCCATTGCGCCATCTATCGGTAGAGTTTTTTTCTATTTCAATTTTGAAAAATTATTAGTCTTATTTTTCTGTCATATGATATTTCGATTGAATTTTGACACGAATCATAAAATGTCACAAAATTTTCTGGCGGGTTTTCTAGACATGACGTCATTCGATTTTTATGAGTTAGTATGACGAAAAATGACGTCAAAAAGACGTCACTTCAACGACGTCAAAAACACGTCATTAAAATGACGTCATAATTTTGGTCTGATGACGTCCTATCACCAAAAATGACTTAAAAATGACGTCATAATGACGTCATTTTGTTGCTTGGGTCGTAATATGTTCGCTTTATTAGCCATTACTATTTTGGACTTTAAATTTGATATTCTTATTGCCTATTTAATATTTTATTACTTTTGTTTCATCTTTATATGGATTAGTTTTTGACTCATTGGCTTTTTTAAGTTTTTTGCATTTGTTTTGAAAAGCTCCGTATAAACTTTAAATACGTTTAATGTTTAATAAATTAAAATACCCGGTTAACAACAAAATAATAGGTGTATGTTTATAATAAAATTTTAATTTGTACGTAAATAAATCATTTCTTTTTTTCTCTCAGTTTTAAAAACAAAAATAATAAAATAAGCGTTTATAACAAATACATATTAGGACTTATACAAGTTATTTTTTGTTTTTTCTCTATTTCTTCATAAATTTATGGTTTTCTTTAGTATAAACAAAACATGTTGAATTTGAAAATTGTTACATTTGCCCAAACTTAAATAAAAAGTAAACTTAATATAGTTTTTAAAAACCAAGTGCCTGAGGCGAAACAAAACAGTGTGTTGGAAAGTTTTTATCGGAGTCTTAAGTGGATGTGTTTTAAAAACAACAGCTGTTTACGTAGTTACAATGTTCCTATACAATTTAAATAAAATTTGTAAAAAAGGTAAATATTTTTTTAACAAATGTGTTATTATTTTAATAGGGTATTAATCAGTTTCAAAATTTTGCTTACGGCAATAAATTATATTTGGTAATTAAAATATTTCTTAAAAAAAACAAGTGTTTATGTTCCTTTTTTTGGTATTATGAATTAAGTTTTTTCTGCCAACCTAGTGATTTTATTAAGGTACAGGGCCGTCGAGCGTCGGAGTCGTGCGGACCCCAGCAGTTTAAAAAAATTAATTGGCATTGGGGGTTACAAAATATGTGTAATAAAAAAATACACAATAATTAATTAATAAGCCTTAAGGAAATAATTATGTCCACGTCATTAATATCTTAAAACCTGCTATAAATCGGTAAATAAAAAAATAATAATGTTAAATATACTTTAAAAAAACCCTTAAAAATGGAGCAGATATCAAAAACCAAGAAACCCGATATTTTGGAATAAACCACTGAATAATACCATATTAATTAAAAGCAAAATTTTTTTTTTTTTACTTTGTTATTATAAAAGTTTAAAAAAAACAATAGGTGTTTTTTAAACCCTGCATAATAAAAACAGTCAAAACTAAAAATCATTGAAATTTATCTTTTCTAAAAATGTTATTGTGCAAAATTGTTAAATCAGCAGTTGTTTTTTTAAGCAGTATTTTATATTTATTATGATATTTATAACATTAAAAATTAAATTCATAAACTTCTAAAATTGTTTTAAACACTATGACACTAATGCTACAACTTTTAAGATTGTACAAATATAAAGTAATGTAAACAATAACTTAATAAACATAGAATTCGTGACCGTTTAGTCAGAGGTATAATTATTTAAAGATGCCTTTATTACCAAAATAAAAAAGTTTACGGTAATTATATTATAATAACTTAATCGCTTAAAAATATACACGATGCACAAAACTATACTTTGTCCAAGTTACATATGAAAAACCGTGACCAACGCGTTATATTGCCTTTTCTGTACAGCTATTTCTTAAAAGGATATAAAATATAATTGGAAACGTAAAGCATTGCCTTTTAACCAAAAGCTGTAAGAAAAGGCGACACCACACGTTGATCACAGTTTAAAATTTTGCATATATGTAACTTCAAAAGAGTTTAGATAAATATTTACTACCTATATTAAAAAGTTCCTACCACTGAGCACTAGTTTGCAAAGTTTACATTGACTTTAAAAAAAATAAGTAAAATAAAACTTTTGTACGACAGGGCGTAGCCCACAGCTGAACAACTTTCAGCCGCCAGCGTAAAAGTGCTATTTAACTATTAAAAATTTAATTTTTAATGTAATGTTAAGCAAAACATTGTTTTTATATTTTTGCTTTACCCACCTTTTAGCATTACCAGAAAAAGAATTAATGTGTTTTTTTATATTTCGTGCTCTTGTCTTTTTTTTGTTTAAGTGGATAGAAATTATTTAATAAAAAAATATAAGAGTATTTAAATTGTAAAGAATTTAGAGTTAGGTACGTACAGGAAAACATATTTTATGTGGTCCTGGCTTCGCCGGACCCCAAAGCTGTCACTCTGGCTGCCCTCACCCCCCTGTCGGCAGGTCTGGTTAGTTGTTGGTGATTTTTTGTATTTCTTTAGGCCTTGTGATTATTGTCTTGTTTACAGGTTTTATATAGCAAATATGATTTTTAGGAATAAAACAAATAAATAATTTTTAAACCTTTGTTACCAATATGTTTAAATCATATTTATTGTACATATATTGATAGATTATTTATAGTATATACAGGGTCTCCAGAAAATCAACGATAATACTAAAAGGGCTAATGAACCAAGCCATAAGTATCCTAAAAAATATAAAATGACCTTAGTAAGAAACCGTTGGTTTTCAAGATATTGGCACTTGAAATAGGTCAAAATTGTCATCCTTAATAAGATTTTTGATTCTCACATCTAAGTATTTTACTGTTTTTTTTTATTGTGATAAATAATTTGCTTTACAATTATTAGCAAAAGCGTTAAAAATAATTGCCATATGATATAAAGCGTAATTCAAAATTGTAAAATTTTAATAAATTGCCAATATCTCGAAAACCATTGATTTTTTACTGAGGTTATTTTATGTGCTTTGGAATGCTTATTAGCTGCTCTATTAGTTTTATTAATATTATCGTTACCTTTCAGAACGCCCTGTATGTATAGGTGTATTAAAAATGTAGTCAGCTGATTCGTTTTATTAATTTGTTAACCTAAACAAACTTTAAATCTGTTTTTAGAACTTGCTTTGAAGACAAAAGACAAGGACAGAATATAAAATAGATATACCTGACCTAGACCTAGTTGTTTGTGATGTCTCGACAAAATACGACAAGGAATTTTATCCTGATTTGTATTCCTCTCAGAACTTTCGATTTTTCTTGTTTACCCACAGTACGTGGGAGGTTTTATGGTCATTAAATACATTTTTTAATTTTCCAATAAAAAATATATTGCTGGTATTTTAAGGAAAAGGATAATTAACTGACATTTTTGGCAAAAATAAGATTTACACAATTTTTAATTGAATTATTACTACGAGATCCGAATAGAAGGCGACCTCACCCATCTGTCTACCGGATAAAAACTGTTTAATAATAGAGACATTTTGCACCCCTTATTTTGCAATTCCGTTGTGGTTAACGTTATTCTGAGATTGCGCAGTAACGCAAACATGATCCGTTATCGTTATTAACCATACCGGACTCCTTTAATTACGGATGAATACCGAAGAGCTTATCGTTATCGTTATCGTTATTGTTAAACTGCGTGGTTGCCGGATTGTAGAAATTTTAATATCAATTATTTAAAAGGTTAAAATTTTACTGCCGTATTAATTAAAATATCATTTAAACCTAGGCTCTGATTAGCGAAAAATCTATAGCAGTAATAAAAATCAAATAGTGTTAAGAAATTAAAACGGACTTGCACTTTTACGGATATTCTAAATCAGTAATTAATTTAGATGTTACAATCTGACACACTTGCTTTTTATTCTACTACCAAACCTAACCTTACTTTTTGTGTTTTGCTTATACTGTATTGTTTGCATCTACTTTAAAAAACGAAATCAACAGAAGTGTTTGCATATATTTAAATATGAATTTATATCTTATGAAGAATAAAAGTAAATACTGATTTTTCGTTAACTTTAAAATGGATGAACCACAGGCCAAAATAAGGTTATGTGTCAAAAGCGCAGACGCAAGATATATTTCTTAAAAGAGGCTGCAAAATCTTTGTCTAAAACTGCTGCTGTAATCGTTATGTTTAATAACGATAACCATAAGGAGGCCAAAAACGTCTGTTATTTTAAGAGGTGCAAAATGTCTCTATTAAGGATAGTATTTAATCAAAGGGATCGCCATAGGGTTGCCTAAAAAAATTGGATCAAGGACATATTTAATTTAAAAAATTACCTCAAAATTTTTGATACACCTTTTATAATGGCAACCCCTTTATTTTTAAATACGTACGTATGCTAGTTATTAAAATATATATTTTTAAATAATACAAAATGTGTCAAATTTTCTAAATAAAATCGAAGGAATAAAATTTACCAATATATTAGTACTGTCATGTAAAATAAAAAAAATAACATTATACAGGGTCACTCAAAACTTTTAAAACTTTTTTTTTTGGTCATGGTCTCGACCCAATTTTTTTAGGCAACCCTATGGCAATACCTTTGTTTAAATTCTATCTTTAATATAAAACAGTTTTATCCGGTAAACAGATGGGTAAAGGTCCCTTCCTATTCGGATCTTGGACAATACATATGTAAACTCAAATTTTTGTGTTAAAATTATTCATCCATCATATGATGAATGATGGATGATGGATGTCTACGCGTGTGTTAATTTTTATAAGAAAAAATGCGTTTAGTGCAGAAACCAGCTATGTTTTATGATGTTATTCTGAAGTAAATTTTATGGTCAATCTGTGGTAACCCTATATGTTTACTTTACCAAACACGATTTGATGTAACAAACATGCCAAACTAATCCTCAAAGTTAGTGAAAGAGGCCGTTTTATTGACCAGATATACAGGGTGGTAAAGTTTAAAAAAATGTGTTTTTTTACTTCTGTTTATCTTAAAATTTAGAACGTTTATGACATGGGTTTATTTAAACTTTTATTTTTAAAATCACGGAGAAAAGGATTTACACTCTTAGAGAAAAGCATATAATTCTTAAATAGCCAGTATTGCTTAGAGCTGACAAACGCAAAAGACAAACACCGGCACCCCGTTCCCTTCGTCCGCGGTCTGACCGTAACGCTCATTAGCTACCGTACTTAGAACAGAAAACCAGGTCGCCGTCAACAAATTCTTTCCTTTTATGCGGATAGTTTGTTTGGGGCCGGGTGCGTTTATCCTCAACTGGCTTGCGCACAAACTGGTTTTCTCGCCCAAGAAATGTAACTTTTCTTTCGCGCAGGTTATAACAATGGCAATCCATCGTCCTGGTTCCGGGGTATACGAGCTAACCCTGATCAGTCCTATTGACCTCTATGAACTGGCCGGTTTTTTAAAACCCACAAAATTCTAATTAAAAAAGACGTTAACTAATATTTAAATTAAAAATAATTAAAATTTTAATCTTTTTAGTTTTGCAAACTCCTTAAATAGTTTAACATTTGTGTCACTAGTGACATAAGTAACTGTTAATTAGTAAACAGGCATAAAATTTTTAAATAATAGTTAATTTTTTTATTTTTATTTTTTAACCTAATTTTAACTTGACAACAGTGGTAGACTTGCCACCAAAACGTCGTTTTTAATAATTTTTTTTTGGGGGTTTTTCTTTCTTTTATGTTTCAGGCGAATGACCAGTTCATAGGGGTTAATAGGGCTGATCCGGATCAGCTTGTATACCCCAAGACCAGAGTAGCTTTCCGGTGACGAAAATTCTTGTGCGTCTCGCTCCAGGGCTTGAAGGTCTTGATCTGCTATAAAAAGTTAGTCACTGGAACGCATCCTTAGACAAGAAAAAAACTTAACAAATTTTTTAAAATTCGTTTTTAAAACTTTTCTTGGTCTTTTTTAATTTCAAATTTTATTTTAAACAAATAATTAAAAAAAATACATCCCTAACCATAAAAAACACGTTTGAAGCACAAAAACCATAAGAGGGGCTGGTGCATGAAGGACAAGGGGAAAGAAACACGGAGTAGTTCAGGTGCATAACACTTTCCGTCACTGGAACGCCATAAAGTAGAACGAAATGCTCCTGAGCTACTCGGGAGCGTTCTATATGCGTCACTGGAAAGCCACTCAGGACCGAAGCGGTGCGATTCTTTCTAGATAGATTTTTGGCGTGCACACACAAAAAATTCTAGTTTATATTAAAAACTAAAACCACTCTTGACGGAATTATCTTGTATCACCTGTAACTCCTTTTGCGCCCACAATAACAATATTAAGACAAGAAAACCCTAATCTTATTTTTAAAAACATGCTCGTTTTGAAATTCGAAATAAGTTTTTGTTTAATCAAGGTAGCTTTATATCTAATCAAGAACTTGTTAAATTTTGGATGAAGAAAAATTATTATTTTTAAATAACTCTTAAACTCATATTATTTTAATTACTTCTACAGTTCTCTCAATATTTTGACTGGCTTTAACCAATTATTTGCTTTAGGATTTACTCAAGTGTAACTTCTTTTACCTAAAACCTCTACATTATCGACCTAATATTAGCTATACTTGGATTGAGTTTAAGCATCTTGCTTGGACAGTAATTCTATTTGAACCTCGACCAATAGCAACGCGCTTTGCGGCGGGATTTGATCACGCCATTTTTCATGTGTCCGAGACTCGAGATGGTGTATAGCGGGTGTGAATGTTTATGTCGATTTGAATATGGAATTGGAAAATTTGGTCACTGAATGGGAAATGATGGATTTAATCCCCATTTTTCAAGGTGAGTACACAAAGTAACAGTACAGTAACACTTTTTATATCAGGTGCAAAATACTTTTATAGGTTAGAATAACTAAACGTGTTTAAACAATTAAAAAAAAATCCATATAGGTAGGAATATGCTTTTAAGGTGGGTTTTCACGCTTATGCAATTTGCAGAAGTTGATTTGTGCATGCCATTTGTACAAATTAGACTGAACTATTTATTTACATCCGTTTTTACGGGCAAATGTATTTGCACAAATTTGCTGGTAATTATCTACAAACCGGACGCATCGCCGATTTTAATGAAATTTGGTATACGGGGGTTTTGTGGGCGCTGATCACGAATGTGAAAGAATTTTGAGTCGGACTCGTTTCGTTCTCGAAATATTCATCTTTAGACTTGATAACCAAAACTAACCTGAATTCACTATTTCTCTCCTTCTTTTGCACTCAATTCTTAATTGAAAGGTAATTGGTACACAATATTTGATTTCCACCTCTAATAACCCCATTTTTCTATTTATTTTAACCGTTTTTTTCTATAAAATCGCAAAGCTTCACATTCAAACATTTTAATCGCAGTCGTAGATGGGAGGTTGATCGCAGTCTGTCATTGTCATTGCCACTGAAAGTGAAGCTTTATTATTTTATGAAAAAATTGATAAAATAAATAGAAAAATGGTGTTTTTAGAGGTGGAAACTAAATATTAAGTACCAATTTAGCAGAAAACTCAAGAATTGAGTGCAAAAAGAAGGAAGAAATAGTGAATTCAGGTTATAATTTTATAAAATGTGTTTAAGTATAATACTGTTTGTTTATAAGGCATGGCTCTTCTATTTTATGTTAGATTACTTTTAAAATCTCTTGGTGCTTTTTTTTAATTCTTCCAAAAGTATTCGTATTTTCAGTTCGTACAGGGAACAAAACTAAGGATGTTTTAATGTTTTTTAGAATGGTTTTGCTTATATAGCTTAGGTAGTATATTTAGCATTAAACTAAAAGCAAAACAAATTATATTTTTACCATTCTGTTAATTTCAGGTGCCTGACACAAAAAGAGTTTCTATCTGTCTTTACTGCTTGAAACTTGTTGAAAATATGGAAAATGTCCCAAGAAGGTCTTATGAAACAAGAGTAGTATCCAGTTTATCATATCTTGTAAATTTTAATATTTTTTTTTAAGTTCTAATATTTTAGTTAAAACAATATAAAATGTATTATACTCTTAGTGTACATTTTAAATATTTAGGGCAATATTATTAAATTATGTGTTTTTTATTGTGTTTACTTCAAATAATTATTTTTGCAACTGGGTTCATACCTTAAATAAAATTCAGAGCGTCCTTCCCGTAATGACATTGATTAATATAAAATACATTGGAGTCAAGAAAATTTTAAAAATTGTGTCACATACTAAGACTGGTGGAAGACTTATAGGAGTAAACTATTTTGTAAAATCTGACTCTTTTGATTATATCGAAAAACTAAAATTTTTCAAAATATGTTGTAGTTTAGTTTTGTAGCAGTCTTAAAATGTGAAACACTTTTTAATTTTTTTGGCTCTAATTTATTTTATGTCAATCCATGTAATTCCCGGGCGGAACTCAAAATGTATTCTAAGATATGAAACTATTTGCAATAATATTTAATATGCTTTGTTTAAACTTATCGAATTTTAAATCTAAGCAAAAATAGTGTTTGTATTAAAAATAATTATTCTTTAATAAAGATAATTTAGATTTAACCTGAGAATTGCATATAATTAATGCAATAATTCTTATACTTATTCCAAGTTTAGTTATTCTTAAGCAAATCGCAATTGCAATTTTCATTAAAAGATAAGAAAAGATACTTAAATAAAGCCCAGTTTGTTTTATATTAAGAAAGCTAAAATATTCGGCCCAGTATAGCTATACTTATTTAAATAATATATAAAATTAAATTAAATAAATTTTAATATTGATTAAAGGGGTATATGTTTTCTCGAACAAGATTAGTTGTTATTGCGGATATATGAATGTAAGCTTGCATTTAGTCAAGATCATTACTCTTGAATATAGTGGATATTTTTTCAGTGTACCCAACAAAAATGACCATTAAATAACGTAAAAATCTATTAATTTTAAAGTGCAAGAGAAACTGCTTACTACGTCACTGCAATAAAGTCATTTAGACCGAGGGAAAAAAGAAAATAAAGGTAGAACCGGTATAGGTCTCTCACCTTACGTACACATGCAAGGGGATACAGTGGAGAAACCATAAAACCAGCAATTTGCCCTCGACGCGCCACCGTATCTGGAAAAGGGGAAATGAGAGGGCGAATATAAAGTCCAGGAAAAAGTTCGTTTAGGTTTATCTTTGTATTGTATTTTTTTAAGGAATAAACATAACTTCTCTCGTATCTTTTAAAATTTAGTCTCTTTTAAGATACACTTAAGCTACAGAAAATATGATGGCTTGTCTGTTGTGTACCATATTTTAAGGGTACATAAAATTTGCCATTAATGTTTGGTTATTAAATACAAGAAAATATAATCCTGTTTATTCATGTTGGTTTATAGCAATATAAAATCATATAGAAAATTAAACTTCTTTACTTTCAAAAGTATAAAATTGCATTTATACGGCGATAATAAATAAGATTTATTATACCGGTTGTTTCTTACAGGTAGTTTCTCCTATAACCTTTTATTTTTAACCAAATTTAAGAAGAAGGAGATTTTCAATTCGCCTGTTTATATTTTCATGTGTGATGTTACGCGATTACACCGGCGTTTGTGTACCGAGTCTAAATAGTTATTTACATTACAAGATGCGAAAGTTTACTTTTGGTGTGAGGTGGTTTTTAAATATAAAAATAAATATTTAAAACCTCCAAACACTTGAAAGGCATTTCGCATCATGTAATGTATTATATTTTTCTGCTACTGTTTTATGTACCGCATAATTTAATAATCATTAACATCATGTTTTAATAGAAATATCAGAGATTTTGAAATTTTACCTGTTAAAAATTAATCCATTGCAACACATTTATTGTTGACATTGTCTGTCATCAGCACTTGTCAGATATTGAATTATTGTTAATTTAGTATAAATCCATTCCCATTTTAAAATGTTAAATGAATATGAAAATGGCATCCAAAAGGCAGCTGACCTTGCGTGTGCCTCACTTAGGTATCATCAAACATATAAATCGTTTTCTGTATGGCTTGCTACAAAAAATGTGGGACGGATTGACGAGAATGTGATGTTGGCGTATTTTCAAGAAAAATCCGAGTCTTTATCACCACCAACCCTCTGGTCTATATATTCCATGCTCAAGTTAACAATTTCCGTAAACAAAAATCAAGATATTTCGGAGTTCAAGAAACTAGTTGCTTTTATTAAAAGAAAAACGATGGTTATGAAGCAAAAAAGTAAAAAACTTTAAAAAGAAGAAATCATAAAGTTTTTACTTAACGCGCCTGATCAAAGTTACTTAGCAATGAAAGTAATAACCATTATGGGAGTGGCTGGGGCATGCCGGACAGACGAAATATACAGAATGAAGCTAAGTGATGTAGAAATAAGAAATGACGTGGCTATAGTAAAAATAGTGGAGTCTAAAAATAAAGTTAAAAGAAACTTTGTAGTAACCAACGATGAAGGCTCAGTTCCTTATGTCAGATTTGTACAGGAATATATTAAGCTGAGATGAAGGAATGCTCTAGATGAGCGCTTATTGTATCGTTATGAAAGAGGTAAATGTGTTAATCAAGTAATTGGAAAGCACACTATTTCAAATGTACCTAAAGAAATTGCGAAGTTTTGAAGCTTGAAGACATCAGTAGATACACTGGCACACGTTGTTTGTGCGGCAAAGTTGCCTTTAGCTGGGTGGGGATGTGCTTAGATAATAAATAAGAAAAAAATTAGGGGCGCATTCAGAATTGAGAACCTTGGGGTAAAATTTATCCTTTTCACTAAACCAAAAGAGATACGAGTAGTGTGTTTTAGTAGTGTATGTTAACCGATTTAATAGTAATATTAATAAATTAAAAAGCGCAAAAAAATAAAAAGGAAATTAAACTACCTTAAAAAAAACTTATTTAGAAGTAAAAAATAATAAAAAAAAATTAAAAAATGATGCGGATAATAACATATTATTTGCTAAACTACCTCATGTTAATAACAAAGTAAACAAAAATTTTTTAAACTTTAATACCATATGTTATTACCCGACTCTGTTTTTCTAATATTTTAAAACTTTTTAGTGAGTTTTTATAAAAAAAAATTAATAGGTTTAATTTTTTTTCTAATGTCTATTTTTTATGAGAGTATAAAAATGTGGTATGTTGATACTTTACGTAATAATTTGCATTACTTGATCTATTCAGCTGTTTTCTATTCAGAGGCGCAATTTGGGGGGAGCTAGGGTGGTTAGCCCCCCAAAAAGAAATCTGACAAAATTAGCCCCCAAGATTCCCAGTATCCAAGCAGTAAATTTTGTGACTAGAACCTAAAACTTCAACAAAAATGTGACAAACCTAAAACAAAAAAAAAAAAAAAAAAAATGTAGCCAAAACCTAAAACTTGTTAATAATTTCCACACCTTTAATAACGAATTTACTTCTTTTATGTATTTTTAGCAAAGTCGCGTTGACAGTTGACACGGTAAGGTACTTTTAGAGTAGGTATATCATTCTCAAAGTTGTAAAATTTTTAACTAACTATTTAAAACAGTACAGTGAGACATGTAATTTTTTTTTATTGGTCAAATAAATATTTCGTTGTAAAAATAAAGAGCATTATATTTTAAATGCAAAATTTTTTTCCTTAAGGGACAACTCTTTCACTATTTTTTTTGCAAAGTCCTAAGGATTGCCTCATACCTTTCGGGACTACCAAGACTCCAGCCCCCTAAGAACGGAAGCAAATTGCGCCTATGTTTCTATTACTTTCAGTTTGACAATTACTTTCAAATTTTAAATGGCACCAACGGTGCGTGGTATGATATTTTAATAGATTACAACATTCTGAATACACATATGGTGGTTTTGAAAACTTCTGCTAAAAAAATGTTTTTACAATTTTAATCTAGAATGCCGTAATTTTATGCTAAAACTGTTAATTTTGAATAGAGTAGCGCTGCAACTTACTTACTTGTCCAGACCATAGATAACCTACATTTAGATCCTTAGTGGCAAGATGCATTTTTCGGATTTTTACGATCTCGCGCAGTGGGTGGACGAACATGCGCACTTAAATGTCTTGGCGGTCTGACCGTAACGCTCATTAGCTACCGTACTTCGAACAGAAAAGCAGGACGCGGTCAACAAATTCTTTCCTATAATGCGAATAGTTTGTTTGGGTCCGGATGCGTTTACCCTCAACTGGCTTGCGAACAAACCGGTTTTTTCGCCCATGAAATGTAACGTTTGTTTCGCGCAGGTTATAACATTGGTAATCCATTGAGATCAGTGGTTTAGACGAAGTAAAAGTTTTAAGAATCCTATTTATTATTTGGGATATGTTAACGAGCCTCCCTTGTTCTTTTTTAAAACAAGGATTTATGACCATAAATAAGATTTTTTAAGTTTTAATCTATCTGAAGAAGTCGCACAAAACAAATGACAATTACTTCCACTTTTCATGGCTAATGGACTCAGAATTAACCGTTTTAGCCTTATCATGGCACTCTAGATGAAAATCTTAAAAGTAAAATTTTTAAAAGCAGAATTGTCAAAAGATTATATATAAGGTGTCATTGTATTTCGAATGTTGTATTTCATTAAAATATGATAAAACTTATCTGTGGTGCCAAATCACATTTAAAAGTAGCAATTATTTTCGGTTAAATCGAAAGTGATAGAAAACAGCTAAATAGATTAACAAATGAATAATCTTAAGATTAAACGAACTTACCTGAGTGAAGTTTAATCTGGATTATATGAGGCCTCGTTGAAGTAAATAGGTCAACTGGTAGTTTCCTTCCATTCGTGCTTTACGGTCACGTGTTTTAAAGAAAATTCGTCGCCTCTCCACTTCCTGGTACCCGTCGTCAGTCTTTTTAAAGCATATTTGTTGCATTTTCATCGGGTTATGGGAAATCTGCCAGGAGATTAGGGTGGGTCCTATTTACTTCAACGAGGCCTCATATAATCCAGATTAAACTTCACTCAGGTAAGTTCGTTTAATCTTAAGATTATATTTCGGGCCTGGTTTCGTAAATAGGTCAACTGGTAGATGTTTAAAGAACATAAAATGCAACAAATAGTATATAAAATATATTATATTATTATAAACCAAATAAAAGATTCATTTTATTATAAAGGAATGACAACTTAATATTAATAAAAACAACAAAGAACAAAAACAAAAGGATATTATGTAATGGTATAATGTAAATAAAAATATCTAAATATTTATTAATAACTTGCTGATAGCACAGCTTCAGCAAAATTATTTTGTAAGGGCAAAGGTCTTTTGTAAAATAAGGCAAATGTTTTTGACCCTTCTTTCCATCCTGTTGCTTTACAAATTGTGTCAATTGTGACTCCTTTCCTAGCAGCTGCTGAGGTGGACGCATGTCTTGTACTATGTGCTGTAAATTTTGAAATGTCTACACCGCTTTTACCCAAAATTTCCTTTATCCATCTAGATACAGTTTGTGTCGATGCAGCTTTGTAAGGTTTCGAAGTGGTGATATAAAGGCTGGACTCAGATCCCCGTAAGTTTTTAGTTCTATCTAAATACTCTAATAAGGTGCTGGCCACACAAATAGCAGGATCATCCCGATAAAAAGGTAGTAATAATGTTGGCTGCACCCTGTTTCGACTTGATGTTTTTAAACGCTTAGGAATTTTAATTTCTATTCTATTGTCGACTCTAACTATGTCTGAGCAGTTAATCGAATTTATGGTCTGAACCCTTTGTCCTGTGGCAAGCATCATTAAAGTAGCCAATTTCCGGGTCAAGGTTCCCAAAGTGCAACCTTTCATTGGAATTGACCTAATATATTCCAGAACCGTGTTGGGATCCAATATTTCGTCATATTTGGGGAGATTTGGGCGCAAATGATAGACGCCTTGAAAAAATCGTTTAACCCTGAAATCTTGTGCTATTTCTGGCCCTGAAATTTGTGCTATTGCAGACCTATAGGAATTAAGTGTACTGTATGAAATACCTTTGTTATATTGAATGGTTAAAAATTTTAAAACTAACATCACTGTGGGTGAAAAAACATCTGCCTTATTTGTTTGACAAAATTTCCACCATAACTGTAAACCTGAGTTATATTGTTTAAGGGTTGTGCCAGTAATAGACGCCAAACATATTTCTAACGATTCCTGAGGTACATTCCCTTTCCTTAAGGCCTGTAAGATAACACTGCGGCTACCAGGGAAAGGGACTTCCAAAGTGGGTGAGCAGTTCTGTTAAATAATAATAATTTTTTGTTAGGTTTAAGAATAATAGGCTCCCCTTCTACTAAACTAGAAAATACTGGAAACCAAGGCTGAGTAGTCCAGAAAGGTACTACGACTATTTCTCTAGCCTTGTCATGTTTAATTTTCTTAAGTACTTTTAAAATAAGGCTAAAAGGTGGAAAAGCATAAAAGAACATAGCTTCCCAGCTAATGGTAAAAGCATCAACTTTGTAACAGTCTGGATCACTCAGCAATGAAATAAATTTTGAACATTTTTTATTAATTCTGGTGGCAAGTAAATCAATTTCAGGGGAGCCGAATTCACTTTGAATAAGTTGGAAAGAGATGTCATTTAGTTCCCATTCAGTTTCGCTATTTAAGTTACGTGATTGTTCATCAGCTATGGTGTTTTCTGAGGATTTAATATATGACGCAAAGAGATATATATTTCTTTTTTCACACCATATCCAAATTTGTCTGGCTAGATTATTAAGGTCCGGAAACTGAATGCTACCCATTCTATTTATGTAGGCAATGGCAGTAGTGTTATCAATTCGACATAAGATTTGACAGTTATTAAGGTTAGATGCAAAACATTTTAGGCCAAAAAATACTGCCAAAAGCTCTAAAAAATTTATGTGAAATTGCTTTTCTTTATTCGACCAAAAACCCTGAGATTTATTACCATCACAGTAGACACCCCAACCTTTGCTTGAAGCATCAGAAAAATTTCAATAACAAAGTCCTCTATTTTGATTGAATTTTGAGCTATTGGCAATATGGTTTGCCACCAATGAAAATCGGATATTAACTTCTCTGGTAGAATCATATTTTGGTCGTAATTTCCATTAGCTTTCTTTAAGGCTAGATAATTTTCTCTTTCAAATAACTTAGTGTATAAGTAGCCGTATCTAACCGCCGGACAAATTGAGATGAAAGTACCAATAAACTTAGCAAAATTTCGGATTTTTGCTTGTTTACTCTTAGAAAATATTTGAATCATCTTTAAAATTTTGTTTCGTTTATCGATAGGTAAACTAACTGTCATAGCGTGTGAGTCGTAGATAAATCCTAAATACTGAATTTTGTAATTTGGAATGAGTTTGCTTTTATTAAAATTAATAACAAAACCCAGGGACTGCAATACTTTGGTCGTAGCTTTGATATTCTCTATGCATTCTTGATAAGTTTTGCCTAACAGTAGAAAATCATCTAAGTAGAGTACAGACAAAAAAACCTCTTTCTCTTAAGTGAGCAAGAATAGGTTTCATGACCTTTGTAAAAACATATGGCGCAATGTTTAGACCAAAACACATTACGTTAAATTGATAAATGACATTATTAAAGATAAATCTTAAGTACTTTCTATGAGTTTTTGAAATCGGGATTAGAAAATATGCATCCTTAAGATCGAGAAATGCCATAAAATAATTGTTTTCAATCAGTTTTATGACAGTTTTATGGTCTTCCAATTTAAAATGTAGCGTTGTAATAAATTTGTTTAAAGGTTTTAGATTTATAATAAGTCTTTTTGTGCCATCTGTTTTAGGTCTTAGGAAAATTTTAGACAAAAATTGATTTTTACAAGGTTTGACTTGGCTTAGAGCCCCTAGCGTTAATAGCTTATCGATTTCAAGCATGACATCAACTTGCTCACTAGCCGAAAAACCTAAATTTTTTGGTATATACTTTTGTCTAGGTGTGTCATTAAAAAATAGCTTTAAACCTCTAATGTATTTTAGTATGTTGTTATCTGAAGTGAACTGACACCAATGGTTGTAAAACTTTTTTAGGCGCCCAACCGAGTTACTGACCTGAAGTTGGGTTTCTCTTACGCTCGCTTCTGTGGATAGGTTGGACGCTGTCGGGCTTTTGACACCTCGATCTGATCGTTTCGTGGATTGTAGTTCCTTCGAAATGTTTGCGGTTGTTGATGTCGTCGAAATTTTTGTTGAGCCTGTTTGGTTTGTTTGTACTGTCCACTTCGAGGATAAAGGCCCTGTATACGAAGTGGACTTTTGTAGTTTAAATTTGTTTTAGAAAATACTGTTTTGTTTGTGGTGCTGTAACTTGATACAGGCTTAAGTGACGAAGGACGTAAACCCTGACTAAAAAGTTTTAGTGTTTTTGCTGTATTGACCCGTTCATCTAATTTTTCACATCATCACATCTTTTAGCGTCTCTTGAAAATCTTTACTTAAATTTAGTAATAAGAGTTCGCGTCGGGATCTTGACTTATAGTTGTGAATATTAACTAGAAGTCTGCAAGCATTGCTGAGTATTTCCACATTTTCTTTCTTTTTTCCTCCCCCTCCTTTTTTAATAGGTTGGAAAGAACATAAGCAAGGCCAGTTAGGCTTGCGCTAAGTTGTTGTTGAATACTAGCCAATCTTTCATCTCTTTTCACCACTTGATAATTTACAGCGTTTTTTACCTCTATATTAAGCAAAGGGGCTGTAAGGCCTTCAAAATTTTCCGGTGGTGGAAATTTTTTCATAAGCTCCGATTTTTTTCTTCTGTTAAACCATTTTTTAAAATTAAATCCCACCTGGGCACAATTTCTTCATTGATGGGTGGTCCTAAGATAGAGGCTGAATTTGATGTCTCCCCTAGGAGTGCAATTATATCGTGGTTTTCGGGGTCTTGTAATAGAGGCGAAGTAGTCCGGGTGCTTTCTGCTACATTTTCTGTAATACAGAAGAAAAAGCTAAATCCGAGCACCACAACTCGTGATAATTTTATATTTATAATCATTAATCGGTCAATACCAGTCACTACAAGTATAGAGCTACCACAAGCTTTTGGCCATCACAAGCCAAATACCATTACTTGGCACCATACTAAAAAATTATCAGAAGATAATAATTTGCTAGCTACCACAAGCCATTATAATCAAAAAAGCTACCACAAGCTTTTGGCCACCACAAGCCAAATACCATTACTTGGTACCATACTAAAAAACTATCAGAAGATAGTAATTTGTTAGCTACCACAAGCCATTATAATCAAAAAAGCTACCACAAGCTTTTGGCCACCACAAGCCAAATACCATTACTTGGTCCCATGCGAAAAAACTATCACAAGTTAATAATTTGTAAGCTACCACAAGCCATTAAAATTAAAAAAGCTACCACAAGCTTTAGACCCTAATAGGCCATTGACATAACCTAGTACTATTGACTAGGAGCAACTAGTAACTACTACTACTGCCACCAGAAGCATTGTATTACTATTAAGGCTATTTTAGTAGAGCTTGTAAAATATCCTGGAGGTGTTGTAATTTTAATTTGTATTTATTTAATAATTTTTTGACAAGTTTTTGAGTAACAAAATAGTCACTACAAACTATAATGTTTTTTTTTTCACAAGATTTACACATTATTTTATTAATAATTGCATGCCACAACCAATAAAGTTATATAAAGCTAATAAAAATAAAATGACGTAGTCTATCGTATGTGGTTAACTTTAGATACAGCCAGTAACACGTAAATGTAAATAATACTATTTAAAATCAATGACCTTTTATCCTAATACACTATTTTATAATAGAAGTAAACATTCAAAAGTATTATAGCTTAACGGCAAAGTTAAACTTACCATCTATGAAATTGTCGCCAAACTCACTGATCAGACTTGCACTGGGCGACTGTACGTCAGATTCTTGCGCCGCTGTTGGTATTTTCCCGGAATAGGATGGTGATAACACATTTTCACAAGTACTTTTATCACTGTTGTTTTGTGGTCTGGATTTTAATAGTTCTAGTCTTTTTTCAATTCTATAAATTCCTTTTGAAATTCGCTTTTCTCACGCGGCGACCGAGAACGGGCTCTTTTACGATTTACCTCAGAATTAGAGCGAGACCGACGCCGTTTTTTATTTGTGTGTCTTGAGCGGGAGCGAGAGCGACTGTGATTGCGACGATGCTTGGGCATAATTTTTAAAAATTCCTGTGTACCGTCTCCTGCACGAAAAGAAAGACTGACGACGGGTACCAGGAAGTGGAGAGGCGACGAATTTTCTTTAAAACACGTGACCGTAAAGCACGAATGGAAGGAAACTACCAGTTGACCTATTTACGAAACGAGGCCCGAAATATAATTATAAATAATATCAATTCATCATATTTTTTCGTGCGTTTGTTTGGAATGGCTTATAAAATCCATTTTTAAAGAAATATACTGGGTAATTTATTCACAAAATCAATTTTGGGAGAACTTTTGGTAAAACTAAAAGTGCCATAAATATAAAAGCTAAAATATCAAGAATGTGCATCTTATTTAATCATACACGCTACCAAAATCTTAAAATTGTATAACACAAAAAAAAATGACAGACTTGCCAGTAACTTCCTGGGCAGATATTTCAACTTAGACTCTTTCCGCGGTCTTCGAGTAGTGCGGTTCATGTTTACGTAGAGGTCTACATAGACTTCCCGGGTGCATTTTCATATGTTACCGACGGAAAAAGCGCTCGAGTCGCCGAATACCTATCTGTAAGTTGCCGACGTATTTTTGTTTACGTCTGTAACATAAATGAGATGATCCAGACATTTTATTCTTTAGCATGTCAAACAGTTGCAGTAAATATTCGTTACTGATCGTTGATTAAATTCGATATTTCTGTAAGGAAAAATGAGTGAAATTAGCATAAACAATTTCCCTTCTTCTTCCTTAACTTAATTACAGTAAAACAAACTGTTATATTTTTTCCATGTTAATATGCTTTATCAGTTGGGCTATTTTATTCTGTCTATGTTACAGACGTAAACTAGGAATACGTCGGCAACTTAATGAGACGTATTCGGCAAACCGAACGCCTGTTTTTGTCGGTAACATATGAAAATGCTTCCCGGGTAGGCGATTGAAGGCATCGTACGAGCGTGGCTGTACCCTTGGGGATCGAGAAAAGATTCAAGCTAAATTGGGGCTTCTTTCTTCTGGGGCTAAGCGCTGTGAGTGAAGATTCCTAAAGCCTGAAGCTTTTGCGTTTTGGTGTTGAACACATGGTGTCCACGTATGGTCGGGGAGGTGCGCACGCCTTGCGGAAATGCGTCAGTAGTGAAAGTGACGGTTATGCGCGATACCAGTAGCAGCCGCTGGCTAGACAGTCACAATTTATGCATGTATAGAGAAAGAATTTGTTATTAAACAGAAAACATAGCTTGAACAATAAAAGGAAAATCTGGGGGTCTAGAACCCGACAATCCAATTTTCCAACCACTTGACGATGGCTTTATGCACTAAGTGTCAAAGCCAAAAACAGAAAAAAAATAGAATATTTCAACTTAAAAGTGTTTTATTTTTGTTAAGTAACAAAACAAAATTTTGCGAAACAGTTTTTATTTTTTTTTAGTGTATTTAAAGAAATATTTTAAAACAAACAACACACTATTATTGCCACTTTTTTTATTCTATAAAATGATGTCATTTAATTTAAGATCCGACGTTCCATCTTTGAGCCACCATCATTTTTTTTTAATAGCCACCTCCCCAGGAACCCAAAAATACCTCTTAAAGATGGGTTGTTTGCTGAAGGTGCTGCCTAAGCCGCTTTGTTTACTGACCTGAAGTCCTTTTTTTGTTCTTTGGTTGTAGCCTTTTTGCCTCCCCCCTAATTAAAATAACAATTTGCGTACAGCCCTGGATATAGTACATACTTATCATAGAACCGTTTTTTAAAAACTTATGTTATGATGCCTATTTTTAATGAAAATAGGCACGACACTGTATTTCTTTGAAGAAGTCGTAGATTAGATCCTATGTCTTATAGCTTCGTGCGGAGTCCTTCGGGGAAATTGAACTTAGTTTCTTATACGGTCGGGCAAGTCTGGAAAACCTTAAATTGCTTAGTTTACGCAGTTTGAATTTACGAATTCGCACAGTCTTTATATTATTTAAAAACTACTTAATATTAAATGTATGCTAAGACTATAGTAAAAATAAATAATAGTTTAAAAAAACTAAAAAACACGCTTTTATATGCAACCGAACTAAAAATTAGAAAATGATTTTTCATTAAAAAAAATATTGTCACTTCAGAGTAAAAAGCGTGGGGTGCTTAATATATTAAATGTTATAATTATTATATTTGCCAATATCTATGAGGGAAAAGCTATGAAAAAATAGTAAAATGTACCCCACGCTTTTTACTCTGAAGTGACAATATTTTTTTTAATGAAAAATTATTTTATAATTTTTAGTTCGGTTGCATATAAAAGCGTGTTTTTTTAAACTATTATTTATTTTTCATTTTTTAGTTCCATATGCATGTATGTATGTATGTATGTAAAAATGCTCCAGTTTATTCACTAAAAAATTCCTTCGCCTTTTTGTCAAGAGTAGCTAAAGTTCCTGAGAAAAGTTTGGGATGTTGCCAAAAGATGGCAACACAGGTGTTGTTTTTATAATATAAAGGAATTTTTTTTTATCCTGGCGATCCTAACCAGTATAACGGGATAATGTTTGCAGATTATTGCATTGTCATGGGTCCTTAATACGTGTGCAAAGTTTCAAAGAAATCGAATAGCTGGAAGTTGGTAAAAATTAGGCTCAAAGATTCCGTTACATAGATAGATAGATAGATAGATAGATAGATAGATAGATAGTTACAACCCAAGTTAATAAAAGGGTGTTAATAAGTATTTTTTCCGAACTAATCTTTGAGAAGTAACACTTTTTGTTTGTAGCTGTAAGCAGGTGAGCGGCTTACAATAAAAATAAACAGTGTGGTCGAATAAGTGTCCAACAAATGAAAAACTTTTTAATTTGCAATTTTTGAGAAAATTTTATTCTTCATTAAAGTTAAACTCTATAAGCAGTAGTTAGTTTTATAAAAAGTCTTATGGTATACAGGGTAGGTCGAAAATATTAAAAACTGCCCAAGAGTAAAGTACCCTTATTTCTAAAAATACAAAGAAATATTAAATAGAAAAGTTATTAAAAATTAAAAGGTATGCCTAAATACAAACTGTCATAAAAATTTGCAACACAAATTGTACAAGGTAAATTTGGACTTTTTATACGCATTTTATTTATAGTGTATTTAAATTTAGTAAAGTCAAATTTTTTTTTATTATTTTTTTGAATTAAACACCCTGTATCTTGCAAATCAGCAACCTTTCAAATGAAATAAATTGCATTAGATCGTTGTATTTTGGCCCAAAGAATTTGTGGTAGCATTTTGTCAGACCTTTTAGAGTCACTCTGTATAAAAATACTGCATAGTTTGCGTATATAAAAATAGTTTAATTTAACTTTACAAATTTTATAACTAAACTTGTTAAAAGAAGTTATCTTTACTAAAATTTAAAGCTGGCTGTCCATAAGAGCGGTTTTCCGCTTGCGGATGATAAATTCAGCGTTGTGATTGGTTAGTGCAAATTTAAAATGCTTTTTCCGCCAATCACAAGGCTGAATTATTATCCGCGAGCGGAAAACCACTCTTATGGACAGCCGGCGTAACTCATACTTTATTTTTAAGAGTCCGAACGCAATTCTAGTTAGTGAACACAGTCAGGGGAATCGTAGTTAGTAAACACAGTCATGCATGTCTATATTGTCTACTCAATTGCAGAGGGCGCCGGCATAGCGAATATAGAAACCCGCAATGTCAAGCCAAGAAAATGTATATTAAACGTATAGAGCGTAGCTGTTATTTTTTTAACGTAATACCGTCATTCACCGAAGCAAATTGAGTACCTATGTTAAAGCTAGTTCATACAGACGCGAAAAGCGATTTGCGAAAAGCGAATTTTATTCTAATTGGTTAATTTGAAATAGGATTAAAGGCGGGGAATTTAAAATTAAGATAGTTTAAAGACCTTGCGAATTCGCAAGATTTAAAATCTAATGGGAGGAAAACCTGTGATCATTTCAATTTCTGGCGAATATTCGCGTGCGCGCATGCGTAGAAACAAGAGGTTATTTGTCATATGTCATTTTAAAAACAATTATGTTATTGTTATTATTATGTCATTCTATTAGCTGTTTGGAACGTTATTTTTGTGTTTATTTTCTTATTAAGTATTTTGTGTTTTTTATTTTAAATTTATATTAACTTTTTAGCCCTTTTCATTTATAATAAATTTGCAGCAATTCTATGTCTTCATTGCCAAATAAATGTGCCATATTCTTTATTCATCACAACAGAGAAATATTATATTATTAAAAGAAACTAAGAAAATCTTAAAAGAACCCAAACGTGGCGTCACCACCAAAATAAAAACAATATAGAAATTTGTAGGTTATGTTGTTGCCTAGAATTTTGGCGAATTTCGTGGCTGTATGAACATGAAAAAAGATGCGATTTTTTGGCCAAATATTTGCTTTTGCAATTCGCTTTTCGCGCCTGTATAAACTAGCTTTTACGCTGAACTTGTGTAATTGCCAATTTCATATATTCGGCAAAATTAAAATTTTTGTTCGTTTATTCGTGAAATAGGCTGATCGGTCACATTGGGAGGGGTCATGGGTTGTTTTGGGTAGTTAAATCTTTTTTAATAAGGCGAATAAAAAAAGGATTTAAATAACCAGGACTAACTATTTCAGACAGATTTATTTACTGCCCATTTTACAAATAAGACATAATTTTGCAGAATACATTAAATCGGCCACTACACAAATTCAGCAAACAGGCAAAACACAAACATTTAAATGTTCAAATTATAAAATTAGTATTTTAGGGTGACTCATCTAATCATAAAAGTTACATAAATATAAACACACCCACATACACCTATACATACAAACGTACATGCATATATACATATTCCATCAGCCATTTGTAAAAGTATATCGGCCACTAAAGCAAAAAAAAAAGCGCTATTAGTCCTTAATTCAAAATGTTTAACATGCAGGCATTCGTTCATAGCCACTGTCTACTTTCTACACATTGCCTATGAACGACATTATTTAGCTGATTCTGTATACATACAAGTTAAGCTTATACAAGCGTGTTAAAAAAGCTTGAAATTCAAAAAACGTTCGGGTAGCGACACAACTTTACGAAATCCCCAAACGACCCTTTGCAAGGTTTCGTGTTGTACTTTCTTTTTGATGGGTATAACGACAGAGTTAGTTTTGTGTCTTCCTTTTGTGTACAGTGCATAATTTATGGGAAGAGAGAATGGAGTAAATAAATAAAGTAAAATTAAACTTAATTTTATTGGATTTTTTATTGCAAATTCTAAGGGCCTTACTGGAAAGCATACATTTTTCAGTTTGCTTCTAAAATGGTTTTATTATTCTTTTATGACGTAGTGGCATAAGTAAAATGTAAGTAATTTTTATTATATATATAAAAAAAAAAAAATTCTAGCATTTAGTTATAAAAATAGTATTTTTAAATATCGTCCTTTACTTTGTGCAGTTGGATGAATTCGGCATATCCCTGGACTATACAAGAAACACGAAGGGAAGTATATTCTTTTGAATGAAATGAATATGTTTATAACTTTTCTATTTTAGTGCCTTGGCCGGTAATAAAATGGACTTCATTATAGGAACCCCTTTAAAATATCCTGATATGGTTGCTTTTGACAAGTCTACCACGAATATTCCTACCGCCATATATGGAAACGGCGCTTTAACCCAGCTTGTCCATGTCAAATGTTTCGGGTGTCGGACTGGGCGAACGCGTCACTTTTTGTCGGACAAGTTTATCACAATGTTTTATATGTAATTTTTGTGCCAAAAATGGTAAGGGTTACAGTCATTAAACCGTAACACATGATTCGGGTATCGAACTAGGCGGGTTACGAATTATAGTTTCTTGAACCCACCAGCTCAGCAGTATTGCACTTATCGATGACCTAGCTAAAAATGCAACGTTAGCAATTAATAATATATAAATAGTAGGCTTGTAATAGATTTAACTTTAGTTCCAATTTATATTGTGTTCTGTTAATAATAAGTACATTGTGTGTAAATTTTAATAAAGGTCTTTTTAAAAAGTACCTTGTACCAATACAACCCTTAACTGGCGCAGTCGGTAGTATAGCGGAAGAGTCTGCCCTTAGATCCTCGTCGTTTTTTAACGTTTATCCGCTAATTTTTAAGAATCTATCTTCAAGGAAACAGCCTTATAGTTCGCCAACGAAGATTAGTGATAGTGTTTAGTGCCTAAATTTGCAGAAAAATTGACTTTTAATTGCAAATTAATTTAAATAAAGTGTAATTTAAGTGTTAACCTTAGTGGAAATGCTAAATTGCATTATCCTTATAGTGTAAGTAATCTATGTCAGAACAAGAAGACTTACTTTCTCAACTTAGTGCCCTTAGTCTCAACGAAGTTTTACCCGTTACCAACCCCCAGACTAAACAAACTACCCTCATCACCATGACCACAACACCTGAATTTGACATCAAGAACTTGAGCATCGTCCCAGAATATGATGGCAATCCTAATGAACTTTTCAACTTTATCCAAGCTATTACTCTGCTGCTAAACCACTACTGGAACAGTACTGACGTCAATTGCTTTCAAAACCACATACTATTCCAAGGAATATTAAGCAAATTAAGAGGAAGAGCAAGAGAAGTAATCTCGATTTATGGCTGTCTCAACTGGCATACTCTCAAGGAAACACTCATCCAGAACTTTGGAGACCAACGAAATGAAAACTCTCTTACTAGAGACCTTGTTAATCTACGCCAGGGCCCTAATGAAACTCCACAGCAGTTCCATGGAAAGATTATGAGCCTCCTTAACACCATATCAAACTACGTGGGACTTCACAACAACAATGAAACCGTAAAAGCTAGCAAGAATACCTTCTACCAACAACAAGCCCTTACCACCTTTCTGGCAGGACTACGGGAACCTCTAGGATCAACTATTAGAGCCATGCGACCAACAGACCTTGCTACTGCCATGAAATATATACAAGAAGAGCACAACATTCGGTATCTCCAGAAAAACACCAGTATTTCTTCTGCACCGCCCACTAGAAATTCTTTCCAACCAAACTTGCAGCCTGCCTTCCAGTTTCCATCTAGCCAGTGGCGATCATTTGAACCTAGACAGCATGTACAACAACAACCAATGTGGACACCCCCACCATTTAGACCACAAGGGCCACAAACCCCGGTGTTTAGGTCACAACCTCAGCAAAATGTTCCCTCGTCACAACCGTTCAATAGACCAAGGCCTGTTATTCAACCCCTTGATTCCAACCGAGCCAACCTATGAATAGACCAATTCAACATAATGTTTGGGCCAATCCACCCGGACCATCTTACCAACCAAAACCAACACCCATGAGTACTACTTCGAGAGCTGTCACACAAAATAAAGCTCCAGCCTTTAGGCCTCCACAACAACCCAACCCCAAGTACACTTTCGAAGAACTTTTTAATATTGAGCAACAAGATGAAGCCTGTCAATACAACCCCTATGGCTACTCAGAAGAAGACGCATGGAACTACAATGACCAAGAAACCCATCATACTTATGATCAAGAATACCCCCAAGATTTCCAGTACGAAGCCGAAGAAGTAAATTTTCAAGAAGACCCAAGAACAAACGAAGAAACGTAGTTGAGTTACACAGCTACACGGACAAAAAGGAGCTTCCTTACATATCAATCTCTAATCCACCTCTTAAACTCTTAATCGATACCGGCGCAACAAAATCCTTTCTTAATCCAGACATTGCATTCAAGCACTATCGTGATAACATCCGACACGAACCCTTTGTTGTTACTTCCATATTCCAAAACCACTCGCAGGACTATTGCGCCGAAATCCCTATCTTCTCTGAGTTTAACTCTAATGCCCAAATCAAATTTTATCTTTTTAAATTTCATCAAACATTCGACGGCCTTATCGGCCTTGATAATTTAAAGCTCTTAAAAGCTACACTAGATCTGCCATCCTCCAAGCTTTTTACCGAACACTCAGTTTTACCTATTGAATATTATGAAACAAATAAAAATCAATTTTATTCCATTCACCTAGAACCCAATACAGTAACACAAGTAAGACTTCCTGTAAAACAAACCCAGGGAACAATAATGCTTCCAAGACAAAGACTTCAAGGAGCAACTGTAAGAGAAACTCTCACGACAGCAAGCAATCAACTAGCCTGGACGGAATTAGTGAACACATCCGATGAACCAATACAAATTGCCCTAACAAAACCAATTGAAAGCCGCGAAATTGACCTGGACCAATTCTACTTGTACACGTCTGATATTTTACCTCAAGAATCGCAAGACCAAATAAAATTTGAAGAAATTCCACCCATCCGGACAGATCATCTCAACCCAGAAGAGGAGAAAGCTATAAGAAAATTATGTAAAAAGTTCGCTAGCATCTTTCACTATCCAGATTCTCCACTGACTTTTACCAACCAGATAAAACACCACATCCGAACAAAAGATGAAATTCCAGTTTTTACGAGGTCATATCGATACCCACATGTGCACAAAGAAGAGGTTAAAAGGCAAATATCATCAATGTTGGATCAAGGCATCATACGACCTAGCCAATCACCCTGGTCATCACCTATATGGGTAGTGCCAAAAAAACCTGACGCCTCTGGAAAGATTAAATGGCGCATTGTAGTGGACTATAGAAAGGTCAACGAGAAAACTATTGATGATAGATATCCGATCCCCAACATAACTGACATCTTGGACAAACTTGGCAGATGCCAATACTTCACAACTCTTGATTTGGCGAGTGGATTTCATCAAATCGAAATGGCAGCCGAAGACATTCAAAAAACTGCTTTTAACGTAGAAAATGGCCACTACGAATATGTAAGAATGCCATTTGGATTAAAAAATGCACCAGCTACTTTCCAACGAGTAATGGACAACGTACTAAAAGGACTTCAAGGAGTTATCTGCCTGGTATACATGGACGACATCATCATCTTTAGTACGTCACTTCAAGAACACATGGTTAATCTATCAAAAGTGTTTCAACGTCTGCAAGAAACTGGTTTCAAAATTCAAATTGACAAATGTTAAAAACTTGAAAAAGGAAGTTAACTTTTTGGGTCACATCGTCACTCCCGATGGTATAAAACCGAATCCAGACAAAATTAGAGCTATTATGGACTATCCAATTCCTAAAACAGCTAAAGAAATAAGGGGATTTCTCGGTCTTCTTGGCTATTATAGAAAGTTTATTAAAGACTTTGCCAAGATTACAAAGCCACTTACTTCGTGCCTCAAGAAAGATGTCAAAATTGAGCACACTCCGCAGTTTTTAAACTGTATTAAAATTTGTAAAAGTTTGCTGACAAATGAGCCCCTTCTTCAGTATCCAGATTTCTCCAAACCATTTAACCTCACCACAGATGCAAGCAACTTCGCAATTGGCGCCGTTCTTTCACAAGGTCCCGTTGGCAACGACAAACCAATCGCATACGCATCCAGAACTCTAAGTGAAACAGAACTTAAGTATTCCACCATTGAAAAGGAAATGTTAGCAATCGTTTGGGCCACAAAGTACTTTAGACCCTATCTGTTTGGCCAAAAATTCAAAATTTTATCAGATCACCGCCCACTTCAATGGTTGTTCTCTCTCAAGGACCCAAATTCCAAACTGGTCAGATGGCGGCTAAAGCTTGAAGAATTTGACTACGAAGTTGTATACAAAAAAGGGAAAGCCAATACCAACGCTGACGCCCTTTCCAGGATAGAAATCCATACAAAAGAAACATTCCAAAAACCTCCAGACCACTTACAATTTCCAACGCTCGACGATCTGGTTAACACCGAAAACGACAGAGCATCACTCTACAACAATCCTGGATCGACCATTGACTTAGTAGAATTGGTAACAAATAATCCAGTAACCACAGTAACACCCGAGGAACTTGACATTATAAAAGAACTTTTGGACGAAGATGATAAAACTAGAGAAAAAGAAAACATCATGGACAACGATGACGAAACCCAACATACAACACAAGAAGATCCTATACAAGGAATACCTATAAGCGAGAAACCACTTAACTGTTATAATAATCAGCTTATCCTTAACATTGTTAACTACAATCCTGCAAAACCAGTAAAAGAACAAATCTTTGCCAACAAAATTCGACTACATGTTCAATTAGGAAAAGATAGCCTACGAAAGGACATTATTCAAATTTTTAAAGAATACATCGATCCCAAAAGAAATATGCCATTCTTTTTAGAGAAGATAACTTGTACACGTTTCTGTCCAACACTCTTCGAGAAGTATTTAAGAACTCCGCTTTTGACCTAGTAAAATGCAATACTCTTTTGGAAGATATCAATAGCGAAGAAAGACAAAAACAAATTATTCTAGATTACCACCATGGCAAAACAAACCATAGAGGCATTTCCGAAACCGAAAATCAAATCCGACGAAAATACTTCTGGCCAAATCTGAAAAAGGACATAGAAGAAATAATTAACCTTTGTGACATCTGCCAAAGCAATAAATACGATAGAAATCCTGCAAAACCAAAGTTTATGTTAACACCAACACCAACTAAACCACTCGAAATAATTCACCTGGACACCTTTCAAGCAGGAGGGCAAAAATTTCTTACCATCATCGACGCCTTTTCCAAATACGGACAAGCATACCCAATAGAAGGATCAAATGCAGTCAATGTTCTTAGTGCCCTAATAACCTTCATCACTCACCATGGAGTACCCCATATGATAGTTGCAGACAGTGGAACTGAATTTAAAAATGGCCTTATGCAGGAATTTGTGGATACTCACAAAATTTCGATCCATTACACCACCCCAGATAATCCACAATCCAATGGAATGATAGAGCGATTCCACTCAACAATCATAGAACATCTTAGAATACTGCGGGAAAAGAAGAAATCTCTTGGAGTCAAAGAACAGATGCCCTATGCCATTCTAGGATACAATAACTCCATACACTCCATGACTAACAAGCGACCTATGGATATTTTAAATGGCCATTTAGATGCTCAAGATCCATTTGACGTCGACATTGAGAAAACTCTTATTAACAATTATACGCAGCAACACCGAGAAAAGACGAAAATTATTTATAAAGAACTTAACGAAAAATTACAAGGCACAAAAGAAAAATACATCGAAAAAAGAAACGCTACAAGACAAGTTCCCATAACATACAAACCAAGCACCAAAATATACACCCGAAAAACGATCAAAAGAAATAAACTTCTTCCTAGATTTTCTCCAAAGACTGTTAAAACTGACAACCTCATGACTATTGACACACAAGACAGAACAGTTCACAAAAAGAACATTAAAAATCATCCTCACAAAACAACTAATACTAAAAATACTTTGCAGATGTACTTTAACCAGAGCCCAAGAAATCCTAATCCAGGACCTAAAGGACAACCCAGGAATCCTTCCCCTCAAGCTGGGCCAAGCCAGGATCCAAATTAGTACACACGACTTCATACACTACTTCGACCTTCAACCAATCGCTGCAGAAGTCAACCTGCTAGAAACACAATACCAAGCTGTCACAGATGCCATCAAAAATGGACTAAGCCACCCCTATTTTACGAGTCTACATAACTTCGACCAGAGCTTACAGTATCTTCTAAAATCCGCACGAGAAAAACTCAGCACTATCTCTCCGCAATACAGATCCAAAAGGGGACTTCTAAATGGGTTAGGAAGTATAGTAAAAACCATATCTGGAAACCTTGATCAAGAGGACGCAATAAAATACGACAACGCCATCGCATCTCTTCAAAATAATCAGAATAACATCATCACACAAGTAAACCATCATATAAGCCTTAACAAGAAAATCATGGACAATTTTAACAAAACTATAACCCTTGTAAACCATAATGAAGAAACCATTAAAGTAGAAACAAACAGGATCAGCTCTGAACTTAATAAATTTATTTTCGATTTTAATCACTTTTTGCAAACAAGAAACATATTGGACCAATTGAACCTGGCTCTTCAAGTTGTTTTGCAAATCCTTAACGACCTAGAAACAGCTATGACGTTTACGAGACTCAATACCCTTCACAACAGCCTAATTAAACCTGAAGAACTGAAATGGACCATCCAGCAAATGTTAGAACACCATCCAGAAAGCCAACTCTTATATACCCAGGATGAAGATCTGGCAAAATACTACGACGTCATCACCGTAGACGGCTACTTTGCAAGAAATACACTCGTCTTTATTCTACACTTCCCAATTATACATTCAGAGCCGTTCTCCTATTTTCACCTCTTCTCTATACCTACACTAAACCAAACAACTATCATTCCACCTGCCCCTTACTTAGCCTTAAACTACGAACTTTACCAATACATGGATGTATCCTGCAGAAGAAATGGGCCCGAATACCTATGCCCCGAGCAATTTTTACAAGAAAACACCAACCAACAAGATTGTATTACTCAAATTCTCCAGATTACCAACTCCGAAGCTCCTTGTCAAAAAATACCGATCTCCATCAACACCACCTTTATTCAAGAAATGACAGAAGCCTTCTACATCGCTATATTCCCCCAGGAAACCAAGGTGTCAACAGAATGCTCAACGTCGAAACTTATGGTTCTTAAAGGAACATTTCTTGTTAAAGTACCACCAAATTGCGAGTTTCGAACAAACAACGAAGCCTTTATAAATTCCCGAACGACTATCCAGGAAGAACCATTAACTTTACCAAAAGTAAGAACAGCAGCCATTCAGGAGCAGATTAAGTTAAAACCACTGAAATTGAACAAGATTCCCCTCGATGAACTTCATAAACTATCTAAAGAAGAAGAACATTTGCAACCAATCGAAATGGTATCATGGACAAATCATCATACCCACTTCTGGATGACACCCATTTATATTTCAATTACTATACTCTTGATCTTTGCAGGTTACAAAATAAAGCAAATCTGGAAAAAGAAGAATCCCGATGAAGAGCCATCCAAAACCAAAGAAGATGCAAGGCCAGTTTTGTTCGTCCCTTACAAAACTTCCCCAGGGGATGGAGAAATTATAGTTTCTTGAACCCACCAGATCAGCAGTATTGCACTTATCGATGACCCAGCTAAAAATGCAACGTTAGCAATTAATAATATATAAATAGTAGGCTTGTAATAGATTTAAGTTTAGTTCCAATTTATATTGTGTTCTGTTAATAATAAGTACATTGTGTGTAAATTTTAATAAAGGTCTTTTTAAAAAGTACCTTGTACCAATACAATCCTTAACTTACGTGACTGTAACCCTTACGATTTTGGGCACAATGTTTAAGAATTGCATGCAAAACATTGTTGTAAACTTGTCCGACAAAAAAATGACGCGTTCGCCCAGTCCGACACCCGAAACATTTGAAATTAACAGGTTAAAGAGTTCTTATCATGAATTTCATTTTATTACTGGCCTAGGCACTATTAACAAATATGGAAAGATGACAACTAATAGTGTATAAAATGACATTTTTAAACTAAAAAATGTTACTAAATTTGCCGTTGGTAAAAATTTTCCTTAGAAACGTTAATACCTTGTATCCTAAAAACGAAAAATGTGTATGAGCCATTAGAGAATTATTGCACAGTGTAATAAGGCCAGGCACCAATAATACCGGCCTTATTTTGACATCTGAGCTTGCGCAGATGCAGGGTGGGATATGGACTCCCTTAATAAGGATTGTGTCTGGCTTTATTTATGTCGGTTTTAGGTCGTGCCTTGTTTTGGTCTTATTTTAACTTCGGAACTGTTCGTCTAACCGAACGGCTGCTGTCCACAAAATCAAAAAGTTTTTAGAAGTAAAGATACTTAAAATCTTGCTTTTTTAAATGTATTTCTGTAATTGTGTTAAACAAAACCCTACAACACAAAACAATAAAGAAAATCTTCACATAATTTGCATAACTCTAAATTATGGGTACAAGCACTATTTAAATAAGGCCGGTATTAATAATTCCCTAGCTTAATAAGGCAACTTGCAATAATAATTAGTATTACTATTGAATCGGTAAAAATACACTAAAAAACACAGACTACAGTAAAAAGCACAATCACCTGTTAATAATAAATAATAAATCAAAATTTACCCCCCAATGTGACAGTTTTGCATGACCGTCTGTAGCGCTCTTAACCAATAAAATTACACGTGCTTATGATTTTTCTATTCTATTTCTATTTTTTTTCTTGGTTTTGGTCCCTTCAGGTCCAATCCACCACTCTCCCCCTTCCGGACTATGCTTTCCAGGGCTTCGTCGGCGGAAAATCTGGATAATCGAGCTCGTAGCTTCCAGAAATTCCAAAAAGAAAACAAATAATTCAACAATCGATGCAATGCATAAATTGTCGGCTGTCAAACCAAGATCTGCTACTGGTGTTACGTATAACCTTCACTTTCACTACTGACAGTTCCCATGGCACGCCCATCTATCTCCCGCCATTTGAGAAATACCTCGTGTTCACCACCAAACAGGATACCATCAGCTTAAAGGAATCTTCGCTCACAGTGCTTAGATCCAGAAGAAAGATGCCTTCAATTTAGCGTGAATCTTTCCTTGATCCCCGAAGGTAAAAAACGTTCATACGACACCTCTAGCCGCCACTCCAGGAAGAACTTTGTAGTCCTCTACGCACGTCCGCACTGTCCAGAGGTCAAGCAAAGAGCCTTCCTTGTGATTTTTACTGTAGTATAAAAACACCACTAGTCACTTGGTTCGGTAAAAGTTAATTTCGCCCAAAGGTTGTGGATTTTGAATGCGCCCCTTTATTATCGAGCATATTCCATACCTAGAAGCAGCTTTGCCGCACGAACAAGTACCTCTTTTTCTCGCGATCCTAAGTTGGCTTTTCTATGGGACCACCGCGTTAGTATCCTCTTTTAAATAAAAAAATAATTTTTAAAGTCGGTCCCCAAACGCCGATGTAATTGCGTAAAGCCTAGTTCAAAGGTTGCGAAATGCGAATTGCGAATCGTGTTCTAATTTGTCCAATTGTAACGAAACATTTAAAGTCGTTAGAACAATCAGAACACGTTTCGCGATTCGCAAATCGCATTTCGCAAGCTTATGAACTAAGCTTAACATACAAAAAAAACATACAGGCGTATTGAGAACCTTCTCGTTTTGGAAGTCGGTTAAATTAAGATATTAGTGAGTACAAAATTGTATTGTTAAAGGCGTATATTCTTCCGGAGTATAAACACCCTCCAATGTTAATTACTAAAAGCTTATGCCAGGCTTCTGTTTTACACCAGCGTGGGTAGGTTTTTGCATTAAGCTTTGTCCTAATTGGATAAGAAGTTCGTTAAGCTTAACCTGCTGTTTTACGAGTATATACAATTTATCTGCAAAAGAGAAAACATTTTCAAATTAGTTAATTAGACATACAGTGTCATAGTTTTATACAAATTTAAACAAAGTAGGTATCGAGAAAAGGGCGTTTAAAATTAGTTGTAGCACCTATTAAGTTTTTTTTAACTATTAGAATAAAAACAAGGATAGGTGTTACAAGAGGAGAGATGGACCAATAATTTTTAAATTTTTAAACGTCATTTTGGTAAAACTGGTGGCATAGTCCAAAAGTAATGAATACCAAATTTTACTTCGATTGGTAATATACAGGGCGTGTTAAAATTAAAAATATAAAAAATAACCAGGAGTAAAGTATCTTTATTCTTAAAAATAGGACAACATATTTTAGGTAAATGTTGTAAAGAGTTAAATTTGATGTCAAAATTTAAAGTCCAAATTAAATAACTTTAAATAATTTACTTGACAATTTAAACTTTGTTTCTATGACGCCATTTTTGGACAACTATTTTTTATAAAAAGTTTTTTTTATATCTTTTACAGGGGTTATTCTGTATTTAATAGAAATGAGACACCCGAGATTTTTTTTAAATGGTTTTTCTTATATATTTTTAGTTATTTATTGTTTACCCTTTTAACATTTATTTAAAAGTAGTTTTGATATTTATATTGAATAAATTATCAGTCATTTCTTTTTCACTGCTAACCTAAAAATTCCCAGTATTTACTTTATTCCCCTAGCGAGAATTAAAATTTTTTATCCTAGGTAAATATTTATAATAAAAAAACCTAGGGAAATATCGAGAATATATATCATATCAAAATTTGACACATGCCAAATTTTAACATAAATAAAGCCACTTACAGAATAGTACAAGATAATTTTTTAAAGTGACCAATCTGACAAACTTTTGTGCCAAGTTTTAAAGAAATGTAATAAGCGAATCTTAAAATTATTAAGCTTCCGACACACAGCGAGCGGTGACGGACAGCAGCAGGTCATCGACGCGTTTTAATACATTGAATCCTTGCCTAGTGTCCTGTCGCCGTCCTGCCCGGTATGTCAAGGTCGTGTTTTTATATGACATTGACGCGTTGACGTCCCGCTGCTGTCCCGTCGGCGTCGCCGCTCGTGTGTGTCGAAAGCTTTATTCAGCTAAAGTTAATTAAAAAATTACCAAATTTTCGGTTTAGGTAAAACCAAACAGAGAGTAGCCACCAGCAAACAATTTATTAATGAGGTTGTCACTGATTTAGTGGCAGTTTTTCTCAAGTTAGTGAAAACCATCGCCTTCTAGAATTGTACTAACGGCTCATTCAGTACAATTATTTAAAACATCTAAAAGGTGGTGGTGAAAACATTCATTTTACAGGTGTCTGTTTGGTTTTTACCTGTACCGAATATTTGGTAATCATGCAATTACATTTAATTGAATATTTCAAGATTAGCTAATTACATTTTTTGAAACACGGCACGATGATTTGTTATATTGGTCTCTTTAAAAGTTATTTCACATTTTTTCTGTAAAATGTACAAGCAAGCCAATAATTAACCCCTTTATAATTTACAGAAAATTTCCCATGTTTCTCTTTGCGACCCACCACCCGGTAGAATAAATCACGAAACGGAACCTATTTTGTCGTTTTTGGCCTGATTTTATCAATATAACACTTTTTGCGCAAAACACGGTAAAGGGTGTTCCAGCGCCCTGGTTCTTTGGTGGCCTTCAGCGTCGATATATTTTCCACTTTGTCCGTCTGTTGTTGAGCTAACCGCTAAATTCCCGACCAGTTAATAAATATGCATTTGGCTTCAGGAGGATTCGAACCCACCTTACGTCCGTTGTGCGCCTAACGACCCAGCGCTTTACACATCGAGCCATCACCGGCCTAATTTTATCAATATAACACTTTTTGCGTATGCGGTTATTACCACAAAGTACAAAAGTAAACGAATATAGACAGACCCCAGTTTAAAACTTTAAAGCTTACCCTTGTCGGGGGTAATGTAACAAGAGCGTTTTTGGGTGACTCTTTGGTAATTAGAGAAGCTTATGTCAAGCGTCTGTTTAACAATGGTTCAGCTGAGTTTTTACATTATCCTTTGTCTTAATTGGATAAGGAAACTCGTCAGGCTTAGCCTTTCTATTTAAGCTTAGAGCATTTTGCAAAGTAAAATATACAGTAGGGTATTTTATTTAAAACTTTTTCTTCATATACATACGAAAATTTTGTTTTCTTTAAGTCGAAAAAAAATCCTAGAAATGTAATTCCTTAATTTTAATTATTAGTTTTTGTTTAATTTTTAAGTTTTTTCACTTAAAAATACATGTATTTGTAATAATATTTTCTGTAAATTTCCCTCTCTTGGCTGTGTTTTATGCTATAATATTAATCGCCATAACTTTTTACGGAGTATTTGCGGTTTTGAGAAGGGCCACCAATTCACCAAAAATTGTTTCTATAACAGTTGCCAAATAAAATTGTTATTTAAAAAAAAAAACCTTATATTACAATAAACACGTTTAAGTTATTTTTTTACATAATGTATTTTCAAGTATTTAGTTTTGTTGTAAGTTCGTTTAATGCCTTACTATTACTTACCAAAACTAAACAACGAATTTATATTAAATTAGTTGTGAACAATGTAAGCTCTATTCTACCAACCAATCCCTCTCATTTGAAATCCATATTGAGGTATTTGTGAAAAAAAATCATGTAATCAGCCATTTTGTGTCGGCCGTCCTCTTGGATTTTTATTTTTTCATAGTAAGCTAACTCTATTCTACAAATTAAGCCCTTTTATTTAAAACCAATTTTAAGAAAGTTATGACTATATGCTGAAAGAACCGTCGACCAACAGAATGCAATTTGAAATAGCAAACTTGAAGATTTTGTTTATATAAGAAAGCTATAAATAGGTCCTTAAAATGTTCGGTAAAGACCGTAATAGTACCCTGAGTAATATAAACAAGGCAACATTGTTTTGGATTTCAAAAAATAAAACTATTAGACTACACATTTAACTGTTAGTTTGCAGCAGGTGTTTCTCATTCTCATAGCGACGTTAATATGTTTTGTCCGGTTTTTGCCCCGACGTATATCGTCAGCAATCTTCAAAATTCTGATATACAGGGTGTCCAGAGGGGTGAGGTCAAAAATGATGGAAGTGGTAGAGTGAGCCAAAATAATGTTAGTACTTTATATAAAAAAAAGTTTTATCGCGCTTCCTTAGGGAGTTATTGACCTTCAAAGTTAGAATAAAAAAAAGTATTTTATTCGTAACTTTTGAACAGTTGCCACATTAATAATTATATTTGAGCAATTAAATTAACTTATACCAATGCTTTTTTCCATAGAAAAAGTGATTGCGCAGTAGATCATACCGATACAGGGTGGGGCGAATTTTTTTTATTTTATAAATTTTTACAGAGGTAAAAAATTTACATTTTGCTTTGATCGTTTGATTCCTTCATCATTTTTGTACAAAAAAGGTATATGTTATTAACCTTAATATCTTGGACCGTTTTTTTATAAAATCGCATTTTAAATCCAGACACACCAGCAACTTTATGTAATAAAAGAATACATTTTTGAGAAAATTATTTAAATGTGGTAAAAATAAATAAAAATAGTGTTTGTAAGCCTTCTAACCCTAATAATACAAATAAAGACTGTTTCTTTTTATAATTTTACCATATTTTAATAATTTTCTTAAGAAATTGTTTTTTATTACATACAAAATGCTGATATGTCTGGATTTAAATTTTTTTATTCTAACTTTAAATGTCAATAACTCCTTAAGGAAGCGCGATAGAACTTTTTTTTATATTATAGCTAACAATATTTTGGCTCACCCTATTATTCTTTACCTCACCTTTCCGGACACCCTGTATAGCGACGTTAATATGCGTCGGACTTGTACGATTTTTATACCAATGTATGAGCCTTCCTTTAGAGAATGCGGCTATGTGAAAATGTCATTTTCGCCTAAAAATTAACTTGTCCGGTTTTTGCCCAAAAGTCTTCATTCGAGGAAATATATGGTTACAATTTTAATAAAATAATCAATTATCTATTTGTTTTTAATGGTATTTTTTGGGTAATAAAAACCATTTTTTATGTTCTTAACTTTTAAGGTTGTTTGTTGCTGTGTTAACAGGACAAGCGCAAAATAAATTATTAAAATATTTTTTCCAGGAAACATATTTGCAATATCACATATCTTGTTAAATGTCGCAAAAAAAAATAAATAGAAAAAGTAGTTCAGTCAGTACTAAATAAAATTATTTTAATATATTGTCTAAAATATGTAAGTAAAAGTGCGTAAAACAAGTGAAATTACGTAAAAAAATTTTTTTGCTTAAGTAAAGCTCAGTGAACTTTCCTTTGTTTTCCCCATCGAACAGAGAGGATAATTTGCGACAAGCTCATTAAAACTCCCTGCTAAATAAGTTAGATAAATCCCCAAAATCCTAAATGCAAAAGGTGGATTTACCGTAAATGGTGTCCCTTCAGTCTTCATTTACAAGAAGGGGAAAACTACGCTTAGCATGATTTGAAAAAGAAGTAAATGATAAATTTAATGATAAGAACACTAATAAAAATGTCAAATGTTAATATGATAGAAATGATATAATTACACTGTGGCCACCTCCATGTCTTACTTCTTTTAGAATAAACAACAATATCGTATCTATATTTACGCACAACAGACCCATGCTGTGCCAAATTAAAACTTTAATAAAAATTACTTATAAACTGTGGAAGGCCTTCGCGGCATTCTTCTTCTAAACTTAAGTTTTTGGGCTATTCGGCCGTCGTTGTAGATATTGTTTCCTTGACGTTTTGCCAGCGCGAGTGGTTGGCATCCTCAGAAGGTTTCTAGTACTGTGACACAGTAGTACGCAAAGTCGGTCTATATAGGGTCACGACATTCGGCTATATTGCTTTGACGTGTTATGACGTCACATCTTCCATTTTTCGTCCAGGTTGTTCAGTGCCGGAGATATACAGTTTATTGTATTATTAGAACAACCGTTTACACAACAGTTTTTAATTATTAATAAGTTGTAAATCCTTTTACTTTAAATAAAAAACATTTGGAATTACATCTTTCAACAAGTATCACTTCCAAAACAATGCAAAAGAAATGCGCAAATTCTAGACGCCACTGGATTGATCATCAGCTTTGATTTTACCCAGTCTTGCCAACTTTTCTCCGTGGAGTGCCCTTCCTTGCGTCCCCGACCTCGAACCACCTAAAAGTTGAGGATATGTCGCAACAATTAATATAAAGTAAAGTATGCCAAAAAATGTCTTTTATTGCATGGAAGCTGTCTCTGTTCTAAATTTTTAAATCAAATTTAAATTGGTATAAAAGTTAGTTATTATAACAAACAATATTTTTTAAAAATTTTTAATACCCTTTAGTTTAAAAACGTTTACGAATAATTTGATACCAAATAGGCGATATTTCGGAAAAAGGTTTTTATCCTAAAATCGTTAAATTAAATGATTCTTAATTAATCATTGTACTACAGAGTAATATTTATTTATGACAAAATCATGAATTTATTATGTGCTCTGTAGGAAAAGTCTTACTGAATTCGGAATAAAATGCTCATAAATAGGATTTTACACACTTCGACTCCGCCCTAAGAAATAGTAAAAACAAAAGACGACTAATGTCATTTTTCTATGGCTATTTGACTTAAAATAAATCGTTTTAGTCTTATCATGGCACTATAAATAGGAATTTAAAAAATTAATTTTTGATAGCAGAACTGTCAAAAAATGACATGTGAGGTGTCATTGTATTCAAAATGTCATATTCTGTCGAAATAGAATAAAATATATCGACAGTGCCATTTAAAATTTTAAAAAAGCAGTTATTTTCGGTCAAACCGCAAGTAATGAAAAACAAGTAATTAGACCAATCAGTCTCAAATTATGTCAAATAAGCAGATACCATATTCCATGTTTCTAACTTTAAAAGTAAAAAGTTATAGGGGGAACCAGCTGTAAGAAACACCCGGTATATTATTTATTTTTTAATTTTTAGTAAGTGTTATTTATCTTTCTAAAGTGGTTTAATTTTTTTTTAACATTATTTTAAATAGTATAAATAGCGATCATGGTTTATTTTATGGTAACAATCAGCCCAAAATTTATGGTGTTTATCTTTTAAATTTTAACTTTATTGGTTTGATAAATAAACTACTAAGTATTTTGCATATGTAAATGAAATATGCAACATTTCGATGCAGTGAAGTATTTTTATTTGATATGTATATTTATCCAGTCAGCACAATATAGCAAATAGTATTAGGAAATTATTAAAACAAAAAAATAAATCATTTTGTTAAAAAAACAAATAAAAATAATTTTTTAGTTTTATTGGTTTAGTTACCAATACAAATCACCATTATAAAAGTTTTTGTGGAACACAAGAAAGGTAAAAATAGATTAAATTATCTGCAAGAATTTTTTATATATATTTTAAATATAATCCTAAAATTGTGTTTTTAATTTAAAAAAAAACAAAAAAATTAAAAGGTTGGTTTATCAGCCCATTGCAATGATGGGGTTAGTTCAGAAAATACAAAAATATTATAAGGTATAAAATACCTTGCTAATGCAATAGGTTTTATATGGGTGAACGGACCGACGATATTAAAGTGTATGGATTCTTATAAGACCTTTCACAACTTTAAAACTAGAAAAGTCGGCTGTATGTGTGAAAGGTCTCATAATACTCCATATACTTTGATAGCGTCGGTTCGTCGCCTGACTTTCCGTCTCCCGCTGGTGTGAAAAGGCAGTTAGCCAAACGCATGAAAGAACACAGATTATACATTAAAAACACAGAGTTTCATAAATTAAAAATCTGCCAACATGCATTTGATAACAATCATAGAATAAACTGGGATGCTTCGAGCATTTTAGCAAAGCAAACTAAAAAACGCAAAAATCAAAGAAAGTGCGTATATAATAACAAATAAAGATAATTGTGTAGTTACTAGTTATAGGTACATCCATGGCCTCTGCTCTGAAGAACTGTCCAGTATAGTTCCTCCACTTACGGTTTTCAACAGCAAAATTTGTGGTGCCGCGCGTATGCATCCCTATACGGTCCAATTGGACAGGCCCCAAACTGCCCACTTTGTTCATTCTTTTATCCCCAAAGTTTCTAAAATGTGAAACCTGCTGCCCGCAAAAGTCTTTCCTTCCCCCAAATCTTCAAGTATTTAAGTGTAAACAAACTCTTTCTTACCTCGCTTTAGACACCCACGATACGTTAGTATTTGGGCTTTTAGCGTTCGTGGTTTGCCCAAAGATAAAAAAAAAAAGAAAAAAGTATCAATTTCATTTAATTTAAATAACACTTGGTTGCCTTTGCTTAATACGGAAGTATCTTCAGGAAAACTACAAATCAACTATTGTTGTCTCTCTCGTGAAGCAGTGGACAGAGCTTTGATCTTCGAAGCCAGAGGTCGCCGGTTCGATTCTCAGCGGAGGAGACATATTTAGGTAGTAGTTATTTAAAAATAACGACCGTGATGGCACTATCGCGCTGTCTAAAAGGTGCTGTGAAATGCATAACTGCATGTTTCAGTGCTTGGAGAACGTTGACGGAACAGTTAAACATCTAATAACCCGACACCCACGGTACTCTGGTATTTAGGCATATGCCTTTGTAGGATGTCAAAAATCATCATCTTATTTAACATTTAATGTCAAAGAATTTAGATTCTCCCATAAAAAAGCTAAAAATTTTGTAAAACCTAAATAATAGTTTTTTTTTTTTAATTCAATTTATCTTGACAACGGTGGCAAACTTGCCACCGAAACGTCGATTTTTCAGTTCTCTATTTACTTGTTTCATTTATTTTTGGTATTTTTAGTCAATCTTTTAGCGTGTACCCAAATAACTACCATCAATTAAATGAATCCGCCGAACCAATATAGAACATAATATCTTCAATTAAGAAATGGGTCGTTGGGCGCATAATCGCCGCGAGGTGGGTTCGAAACCAGCTACGACCAAATGCTTATTTTTAAGTTGGTCAATAATTTAGTGGTTAGCTTAACAACAGAAGGTCAAAGTGCAAAATGTATCGACGCTAATAGCCAGCAAGGACTCCACTCAGTTGGTAGGTTTGATAGCCCCCAGGGGACGTGTTCTTAAGTTGTCGCACATAGGAACGTGGTTTGGAACTCACGTTAAGATGAAGGTCCCGTCTGGCTGACATCACCCAGACGAAAAAGATAGGGCGCACATAAGCTAAGCGGCTTCAGTGCATGGAACATCCATGCATTCCGGCCCTATTCTAAGGTCTTAGGTCTAAAATCTACTCTTATAGAAAAAATAGCGCTTCTAACACGTGTGGAACGTGCCTGTTTCGTATTTGAGTGCTCAACTCGGTTGCGTGCGAAAAAGCGCCACTGTCAGCACTAGTTAGGAACTACAGTGACGGAATTTAAATCTCGTACACCTAATTTTTCCTAGCGTGATGTTGGCTTTTGCGTACTTGGATCACCTGGAAATATACCTTACTTGACAAATTGTTATCTGTCACACATTTCAAAATTATACTATTATAATAACTATATAATTTTGGAAAATGAATGAACTAGGGAAGGCGAGTGTAATTACTCTATTCGAAGAAGGTGTTTCTCTGGGAAGAATAGCTCAGCAAGTTGGGAAACCAAGAAGCACTATTCAAAGCCTCACAACTAAATGGGAAAATACGGGATCATTGGAGAGAAGGGCTGGAAGTGATAAAAGAACAATTTCAAACGAAAATTAATATAATGATCCGATAGATTTTTGCGAAACAATTCATTTCAGACAGCTGTAGAAGCACACAACCAAACTAATTTTCCTGGGACAGTAAGAACGGCAAGAAATCGTATTAGGAAAAATTCGGAATTGAGAAACAGTGTAGCTGCTAAAAGCCATTTTTGACCGATATGAATAAAGAGCAAAGAATGGGGTTTACACTGGAGTATTTACCGCAAGGTATAGATTTTTGGGAAAGGGTAGTATTTACCGATGAGAAGATTTTTAATCTTATTATAGCGGGCAGATTAGAGTGTATAGGCCGCAAAATACACGGTACGAAGAAAGATGTTAAGACAAGTGGAAGATTTTCGGTTAATGTATGGGTTTATATGTCCTTCAGATTGCTAGGCATATGCCACCGTATTCCAGAAAGATTTAATAGTCAAGCTTATATACACATACTCCAAAATGTTATGTTGCCATCGGTAAACAATATATTTGAACAAGAAAATTTTATATACCAGCATAACAGCTGCCCCGTCCATACAGCAAAGACAGTTTCGGACTGGCTACTGGAAAATAACATTTCATTGTTCCCTTGGCCTTCAAGAAACCCTGATATCAATCTAATCGAAAACGTTTGGGGATATATCGTAAAGGAAATTAACAAGAACAATGATTTCCATTCACAAAACAGTGATGATTTGTGGAATAAAATGGAAGAAACCTGGAATAATTACAATGTTCACCATCCACAAATGCTGATTGCATCAATGCCCACACGTTTAAACTTATTAATGGAAAAAAATGTTAATATTTGAATAAAATAAACTATATATTTATTTTGGAGTCATGTATTTTATTGATTATTAATTAAGGTGAGAAAAAGGTAAAAGGCAAGTTTACCAAAATATTGAAAATTGACATAAAATGTTAACCTAAGTGTACGAAATTTTATTTCCATCACTGTACACTATTTTTATTACATTAAATAAATTATTCAAAATTTAAATTGAGTCGCTTAACAAATAGCTAAAATTCCTTTTTTGTTATTCTGTTTTTTTTAAACCCTATCCGTGGGCATATTGTTTAGTAATAATTTCCGGTGAAGTAAACCAGTCAGCTGTAATTTAACCTCAATATGCTCATGCATAAAGCGTATTAATTATCACCGGACAGGTTTCTTTGATGCGGTAATGAGATTTGCAGTGTAAATTACGGTTGCGATCGATTTAAGCGGAGGCAAAGATAAGAACTTTGCATGTGCCCGTTAATGACATGGATACTTGAGGCATTGTTAAGGTAAAGAAATGGTTTTCGAAAAGGTTTATTAACATTGTTTTTTATTAGACAGTTAAAGCAAGGCCAGGGACGTAAACGTATCCGTATTAGATGACAGCTGCTCATGAGCATTATAAATTTTCTTGTTGTAAAGAGATTTGTCCGACGTAAAGCTACGGATTTCTACGTACGTTCAAAACGCAATCTATGAGGTTATACATGTAAGGAAGGTTATTGGTTATTGTCTTCCAAGTATATTTTTAACAACACCGTTTACAAGAATTCCAAAAAAGTAAGGTTAAGTCATATGGAGTAGGCACATCATAACGTAAATTTTTGCGTTTACGTCGATTAGATACGTCAACGTCTTCGGTCGTGCTGTAACTGTCTATTGTAAGTAGATATCGTAGCACAGTGCGTTAGTAGATGGGAATTTCGGGACAAAAATCGTATCAGTCATATTGCACTAAAATAGTAAGAGCTTATTAATGAGATAATTTAACGAAAAAAGTACTTGCTTTATAAACATGAGCTCAAAAGTCAACCATTAGGAAGATAGCGCAAAAAACATAAAAAAAAATTTTTTGCCTAAAAATAAAATGATAATTGTATTTAAACTTAGAAAAAATGTCAAATAAAGATAAATTTTAAATAACTTGGTAATGGTCAGCAAAAAATATATATTAAAAGAAAAAAATTCCCGCACCGGCACGTTAGAATTTGCATTACATTTTTTTATTTGAAATTGATAGCTTTAACGAAAAAGATACAGGAAATAAAAATGTTGCGTAATAAACCATTCAATCCAAATTTATATTTTTCGAGGTGATTTTGTAAGTGTCTCTGTAAGGCAAGCCGCAAATTAAGACGCGTCTAACGCGTGCGACGTGAGAAACTATGTCACTGTCACAAAACTCAAAGTCATTTTGAGTAGACGCGTCGTTAGTCAATTTGACTGTATTATTTAATTTCATAAATTACAAAGGTGCGTGCTGTGCTGCGTCGCGTCGTACGCGTTAGGCAAGCTGCAAATTGAGACGCGTCTAACGCGTGCGACGCGAGAATTTATGTCACTGTCACAAACACCAACGTCTGTTTGAGAGACGCGTCGCTAGTCAATTCGCGCTGTTTAATTGAATTTCATAAGTTACAAAAGTACGTGCTGTGCTGCGTCGTGTCGCGCGCGGTATACGTGTCTCAATTTGCACCTTGCCTAAATTTGGTTAGCAGGAACGATAAAAGTAGTCTATTTCCACCACTTTCAATAATGAAAGTAAATTTTTAAAACGTGTACTTTTATACCGTAAAACTTTATTTTATAGCGCTTTTCGTTTTTGAAATAAAAAATAAAAATGTTATTTTTTCGCCATCTTTGTACCGCGATACCTATCTAATGGTTTGTGCTTTTGACCCTATGTTTACAAAGCAAACTTTCCTTTATTTTGAAACAGGGAATCACCTTCCTAAATTTTTTGCATTTGTTTAGAAACACCCTGTATATCCCGTAAAACAAACCACCGGCAATAATTTAACCACAAAATATGCTTATGCACAAAGCGTATTAATTCTCGACAAGTAGGTTTCTTTGATGCGGTAATCAGATTTCCGGGTAAAATTTGAAAGCGATCAATTTAAGGGATTGGCAAGGTAAGAACTTAGCTCTGGGCAAATTATATTGTTAAAAGGTATATTTGGTGTTGTCGAATTAAAAGCAATGCGCTTGCTTTGTTTTACAATGAGGACCTAAACTTTGTCCTCCTTTTTCAAATGTAAGTTATTCTGTTACCTAAAACTAGTTTCTTTCATTTTCCATAATCAATTTGTTAATTTTTTTAAAGCAACTTTTAAAGTTATCAGATGATTTCTACTGCAATATTTTTTAGCATAAACTCTTGAACCAAAGAAATCATTATTTTACATTGTACCAGTATTATCATCCTGTTGTTGTAAAAAGGGGTTTTTATTTAAAATTACTAAAATTTGTCGCAAACTGACCAAAATACCAGCAATCAATAAATTGTAGTTGTTATTTCCTTAAGAAAAATACAAATGGTTGCTATCATAGCTAACATTAATTTAAACAAACATATGGACTTAAAATTTGTATAAACAGAATTTGCTAAAAAAGTGCAAAAGATAGGTAGGCAACTTAAACCATTCGGTGTATTGTAATGAAATTTGAAACGATAGCGTATAAGCAAGATCTGTTAATAGTATATTACATTATAAGTGTGGAAAATGACTAATTTCACACGAGTGGGAATATTGTAGCACGAGGCGTTAGCCGAGTGCGACAAACCCACGAGTGTAAGAAAGTCATTTTCACACGAGTACTGTACACTATTTTTCCTACGACCACAAATTATTCACCAAAAAATAAATAAATTAAAGTTTGTCTGTTCAGAAAAAATAAAAAACAATTGAGAACACTAGGGTGATATTTACTTTGCAACACTAGTGTGATATATACTTTTCCTCACTGCTATATTATACTGTTTTGACAATATTTTTACATCGAAAATCACCTACCTAGAAGCATTATATAACTTTTATCATTTTGGAATTTAAAAAGGCCCTCACTTAATAAAAATTGTATGGTTTTGTTAGGTAATAACGCTAATAGCTTAATACGGTTTTCTGCTATTATAAGTGTTTTTTAAAAATTATCGATTCTTACATATTTTAGACACTCTTCTAAATAAAACGTAAGTGGTGCATATCCAAAATATTCCGTTTTTTAAAAAATATCAGTAAATAAACTTACGGGACCGGGGAGTGAAAAGGGGTGCTGAGTGGGGTAAAATTGGTAAAACGAGTTAATGAAACTGAACATCACATATAAAATTAAGTAAAAATAACAGTTTTTCCTCATATTTTTAAGAAAAAATATAAAAAAATATGAAAATTGTAAATGCATAACCTAAAGTCCTAAAAGTAAGGAAAAACGACTACCAAACGTCAGTTACCATGCAAAATATGGAAAGCATTTGGCAACGTCGGAAGGGTCTGATTCTATTTATGAATGGATAAAAGAAAGTGGATTCATAAAGTGTGTATTAGCCTTAGGTTTAATTAGGGATTAAAAAAGATTTAACTAGTTGTTTGAGTACACGAAGAAAGAGAGGAAGGAATTTGATCTATAGGCTTTTTTTCTCTGGCGCTTTAGGTCGAACGGTCAAGCGGCAAGACTGCCTCTATAAAGTACGTGCTCAAAGGTAGAAGGGAGATTTTTAATTTGATCTACTTACCTGACAACACTGTGCCAGTCAGTGAAAGTTGTTTTTTGTGGTTATGTCTATTTTTGTTTATGTTTTTATTTTTTCGTAAATTTTAATAAATATAAAATATGATGATTTTCGCTAATTTGGGTTCTACCGTTTAAGGTAAATAAAAAGTTTTTTTACTGTCACTACAATAAATATGTCACTTGCAAAACCAATAGCAGTTTTTAGAATGACATCATAATATGTATCACACCAGTGTTGTTAAGTACTTTGCAACACTAGTGCTGTAAAGTACTTTGCAAGACTAGTGTGATATAACGCATTTTCTATGCATGAAATCAGTGTGCTATTTGCTATTTTCACAAGTGGTCGTAGGAAAAATACATTTTTTTGTTGCGTATATAATTATTGTCTTTAGAAATATGTATCGGATTTATTTAAATATTGATATTTGTAGCAGCCACAAAAATCCAAACTGAAGAAACAAAATTGAACAAAATACATGAAAAAGGCTTATTTGACCACAATCTACGAAGAGAGCTTTTGTAGGGAATTAATTTTTTTTAAAGAGTTTTTAATACAATTCTTGGGATCAATAATTTGCGAGTGTTGCATTACAAAGGTTGTTGTCAGAAAACTGTTAATCATGAAGGTAGGTTTCTTAATATTAATAATGCGGGGGAGACATATTTAGGTAGTAGTTATTTAAAAATAATAACCGTGGTGTCACTACCGCGTTGTCTAAAAAGGTGCTGTGAAATGCAAAACTGTATGTTTCAGTGCTTGGACAACGTTGACGGAGCAGGGGGAACGATGGGTTAAACATCTAACAACCCGACACCCACGGTACTCTGGTATTTGGGCATATGCTTTTGTGGGATATCAAATAGATTTAAAAAACATATATAGAGGGCTGAAACCTTTATGATATATTTCTTGTTACCTTAAACAATATGTTTAATAAATATCTCAAAAAAATATTTTTTTGGTCCAGTCCACTGTACAGTATTCATAACTTTTTGGAATAAATGCATCTGCTATAGGTAATTTATTATTTTAAAATAAATTTGTAGTTAGTAGCATTATAATTATTCGGCATGAAAAAAATACTGTAATTTAATGTGCATATTAAATGATAACAAAATCCTTTTTGAGCAAACTTTTATACTGATAAATCTTAAAACAGTATAGGAAAATTTTATTTCTGACAATTAAAGTGCTGGCATTTTTAAATATTGTGCAATAAATAATTTAAATTAGAAAATGCCTTTTAACTTTAATTAATTTAAATTACCTACATAACATAAGCTAAAAATGCTGAAAATATACTTTTCTTTGAATTTGTTAAAAACAAATATTATAAAGCACTTATTTTTTCTTAAAATAAACATTTAACAACAATGGTTTTCAACTTATTTAGTTCCCGTAGTTGAGGGTTATCCATTTAAAAACCTTTTAAATGAAAGTCATAATATAAAAATAACCCAGAGTTTACTTATTAAGCAAACCAAATTTAAGTTTACAAAATCAAGTTATTAAATTTATTACCAAAAAAAATAGACGTCTTAACTTTAAATTTTTATACTATAAGAATTAGGACTTGGCAACTTTTTATATGAGGTTGCTCTGTACATTTGGCAACACTGGTATTTCTAACTAAGCAACTTTTAAAACGTATTAAAATTTATATTTGTTTGGCCAACCTCTGAAAAAGTAGTTAAAAAACCTATACTTAGATTATTTTAATATAAGTGCTTGCAATACTAACATATATTTTATTTAAAGGTTCATGCTAGCTGGATTAAAGAAGTTTTAACGAAATTGTTTTAAATTAAAAAGTCAGATGCACGCGAGAAATCGTTTAAAATTTTAGTTTTATAAATGTGCTGTTATGTGACATAAACAAACTTTTACAAAAAGAAAATGTATCATATATTTAATATATAACATATAAATTGTGTTATGCCGTTACATGTTGATCGTAAAAGTTTTAATGGAAAAGCTTGGTTTATTTTTTTAAGTGCACATAAATAAAAACCTGTTTTACACTTTTTGTCCCTTTTATTTTTCTTATATCTGAGTGCAGGTAAAAATTTAAATGTTGCGACTGCATTAGGTTGTATTCCTATTTAAAAAGTTTTGCCATGTTTAACTTAATATTTAATTTTTTTTATACTGTTTTTTTATTAAAATTGCTCTTTATTCAATTAATTATTTTTTTATTTATTATTTACTAAGCACTAAACAGAGATAAAATAATCCCTACATGATTTAATTAAAATAATAAAAACACTAGAAAAGAAATATGAGGAAAACTGTACGTCTACTCACACAAACATTAATTTTTAAAATTTATTTAAACAACTCACTTATTAAAAATATGTATGTTTTACTTTTAAAATGTGTATTTAGTTTGCTCGTTGTTTTTATATAAATAATTCTTTACTATAAATGAGTCTTTTAAATAATTAAAAATATATTTTCCTAACAATAGTAAATAGGATTCGCAAAAACTATTTTTAAACATCACGTAGAAGTACATGATACGCAATCTTTTTTTTGTTTTTTGGTAATTTCAAAAGTAATAACTTTGTACAACCGGGTGTAAAATCCAATTTTACGCCCCAGGGCGAAAAATTATCAGAAACGCCTTTATTTATAAATAATGGCGTAAATTAGCACTTTTACGCCCTAGGGCAGAAAAGTATTAAAAACGCCCGCATTTATTTATTTATCAAACAATAATTAAATTTAAATATTGCCCTATTTTTTGGTAAAACAACAATTTATTTAATTAAACATAATATGCTAAAAGTATTGAGAATATGCTCTATATTGGTTAGGCGGATTCATTCATTGGATGATCTTTTGTTAGGTACACGCCTGGAAAGAATGGGACCGCTTCGGTGATGGTCCCGGGGTATACGAGCTGACCCTGTTCAGCCCTATTGACCCCTATGAACTTGCCGGACGCCTGAAACAAAATAAAAGAAAACCCCCAAAAACCCAAAAAAATCGAATTAAAAACGACGTTTCGGTGGCAAGTCTACCACCGTTATCAAGTTAATAATGAACTTAAAAAATAAAAAACTAACTAATATTTAAATAAGAAATGATTAAATTTTGTGCTTTTGGAATCTCAAACTGAAAATAGTTTGACATATGTGTCATGAGTGACATAAGTAACTGGTGTATTTATTATTTGTAAGACAAAAAAGGTAATGAGTTAATTGATTTTTAGCTTTCCTGAAGATACTTCAGTATCGAGCAAAGGCAACCAAGTGTTATTTAAATTAACTGAAATTGATGCTACACAATTATCTTTATTTAATAATATATACGCACTTTCTTTGATTTTGCGTTTTTTAGAACAAGTTTCCTTTGCTAAAATATTAGAAGCATCCCAGTTTATTCTGTGATTGTTATCAAATGCGTGTTGACAGATTTCTGATTTATGTAATTCTGTGTTTTTAATGCATGATCTGTGGTTCTTTTATGCGTTTAGCTAATGGTCTACAAGTTTCACCTATATAAAACTTATTGCATTCGCAAGGTATTTTATAAATAACATTTTTTGTATTTTCATTTAAGTTGTATGGTTTTGTTTTTGTTAATTGAGATCTAATGGTGTTTTGTGTTTTAAAAATTGTGCGAATATTAAATTTATTTCCTATTCGTTGAATTTTATTTGATAGTCCGGGAATGTATGGTAAAAATAAATTTGTAACAGGTCTATTTTGATTTTGTCTTATATTTGGATTTTCAAATTCATGGAAACAATTATTTATAAAATCAAGAGGATAATTATTTTGAATTAAAATATCTTTTAAATAATATTTTTCATTGTTTATATTTTGATTAGAACAAATGACTTTAATTCTATCAAATAGACTTTTTACAACTCCCTTTTAACCATTATGGGGTGATACTGATACCAATTTAAAACATTAATAGCTGAGAAATTTTCTCCTAACTACAAAAATGCTTGTATAATAATTTTAGTCGTACAAAAAATATTGTTGGCCCTTCTGGCGTAAAGCAGTGATGCCCACAGCTAATTGTTGCCCTCGCGGAGCTGGGGCAGCAACTTTTAGCCGTCGGCGTAAAAGTGCTTTTTAACGCCTTTTGTACAAAAGTAACTATTATTTATGATCTTTAAACAACCTATATTATATTTTTAAACACTTTTCGATATATACGTACATCATTACGTCATCGTTTTTGCAAGATTTACCCTTTTGAAATTCTGGGTTTCATGTTACTGAATTTATGCAAATATATGGAGATTTTTTCCCCATTTTGCATATCCTATCCAACATCGAAAATATGCTTTTACAAACCATATATTTAAAAATATATAAAAAGTAACTTTAAAATATTCATAGAACACCGTGCATTTTTGTTCTACTGAATAAATCATAAGTGCATTGGTATACTAAAAATAAATGAGATTGTTGGCAAGTTTTATTTAGGATACTTATGCACAAAAATGTGTATAAAAATAAAGAGCTGATTTTGATATTAGTGGACGATATTCGAATAAAAGTAACTAAATGTTTATTTTATCTTGTTTTTGCATATCAGTGCAAATTTATATGGTTCGGCTATATAAATTGACTCTCATCCTTTTATCTAATAAAATATATTTTTAACAATAAAAGTTATTATTAAATTAATTTCCGAGGGCAAACCATATCCTGGGCTGATATAGTGTGATTAAAAATTAAAAAAGTGACATGAATACAGTCACAAGTTTAATTTTTTAAATTTATATAAATTAAAAGTTTATAGTATGTAGATAATGCCACAACAGGGTTGGCTACCTTTTTCTTGGGTCTAATACCTGCCAACAAGGTATAAACAGCTAACATAAGGGTATGAATTAACCGGTATTTATTTAAAAAAAACAAACACCTATATATAGATTTTTTGCTTAATATATTTTAAGAAAGAAATAGTACGCCACTTTACACTTTATTCTTTAGTTAAATAGCAATTCGACCATGCCGAGAAATAATTTTTATTTATTTACGCAAAAACCGTACATCAAACAAACAAAAAGTTAAGAAATCATTTTTTCCGAACTAAACGAGGATTTAGAAAATAATTTTTATTTTCGAAAAATGTAGTGGCGTGCCATTTTTTCCTTAAAAATATTTATCCCAAACCCCTTATGAAGTCTAAGAACTTTAAATAGTGCCAATCCTAACTTAGCACAGAATTTTAAAAGCCAACCTCATACCAATGGATTCGTAATAAAAAAATCTATATTTACATGTTTGATTTAAAAAAAATAAATAATACATACATACCCTCATGTTAGCTGTTTATACCTGGTTGGCAGGTACTAGGCCTATAAAAAAGGTAGCCAACCCTTTTGTGGCATTATTTCCATACCATAAACTTTTTATTTATATAAAATAATAAAAAAAAATGTGACGATATTCATGTCGTTTTTTTTTAATTACACTATAGCAGCCTAGGATATGGTTCGCCAACCCCCCGAAAATTTTTTTATTATTAACTTTTATTGTAAAAAAAAATCATCAAAAAACAAGGATAAGGGGAATAGCCGGATCTTGTAATAAATTCACACTTGTTGCAAATATTAAAAGCATGAAACATATTTTGTTTTGAAAGAAAACAGTATAGAGCTAAAATACGGTTTACAATAAGTTTACTTGTTTAGTTTTTATGATTTTTTTCCAAATAAAATAGTATTTTTTTTGTATTTTTAAATAAATAGGTTAAAATAGGCTTTACTTCTTTTCTTAAGGTAAGCGACACTTGTACGGAACGTCAGTACAAGGGTTGATAACTTTAAATTGTTTTCTTTTTGCGCTAAAATAATTTAAGAGCATAATCCCGAGCTAATTTTATAAAAAAGTGTGTATGAGTTAAAAAATTTAAGCGGGCTACGAAAAATCATCTATTTGATTTTATTGTATCTATTTACATACAGGGTGGCCCAACACATTTGACACATTCTGTACCTGAATAACCCTAGAGTAAAAGAAAAACTTAATTAAAAAACATATAATGGATGGATAGGGCCACAGTATTCAATTATTTTAGCCTATACAGGTTGTTTTAAAAAAGGGTGACATACCAAAATTATATTTTTATAAATGGCACCTAAACACCCGATATATTAATATATATTAACGGTTTTAGATTAAACGTAGAAAAATAGCTCAAGTTTGTTAATAGTACCAAGTGTCTAAGTTTATTTGTTTTTGTGATATTTAAATTAAAAAAAGCAGAGGTTCAATTAATTTAATTTTACTGTAACACTTTTAACTTTTTAAATTTCAAAATTTGGTAAATGATAAGAAAGAGTGTGCCATATCATAAGTCATTCTGTTACCTAAAACTAGTTTCTTCCATTATCCATAATCACTTTGTTAATTTTTTTAAAGCAACTTTTAAAGTTATCAGGTGATTTCAAATGCAATATTTTTTAGCATAAACTCTCAACCAAAGAAATCATTTTTTTACATTGTACCAGTATCATCCTGTTGTTGTAAAACAGGGGTTTTTATTTAAAATCACTAAAATTTGTCGCAAACTGATTTGTAACAATCAATAAATTGTAGTTGTTATTTCCTTAAGAAAAATACAAATGGTTGCTATCATAGCTAACAATAATTTAAACAAACATTTGGATTTAAAATTTGTATAAACAGAATTTGCTAAAAAAGTGCAAAAGATAGGTAGGCAACTTAAACCATTTAAAAGGGTTTTTCATTAGCCATCATGTGGTGTAAAAAAATAGGTACATGGTAATCCATTTAAAATAAGAGAATTATTGCTATTTGATTTCCAAAAAATGTTGAATTATTTTTTAAGCATCCTGTACAACATTTGATTACGATATGACTTACGTATGATATGGGACACTCTTTTTAATCTTGTAAAACATTTCAGAGATTACAAATTTAGTAGTGTCAAAATAAAATTAAATAAATTGCACCTCTGCATTTTGATTAAAAATTAAATATCACAAGAACGAATAAAATTAGACATTTTGTGCTATTGATAAAAGGAAAAAAAGTAATTGTTAATAAAACTGTTTCAACTGTTAAATGCTAAATAACATAAAAACAAAATTAAAAATAATTTTGCCCAAAACTTTACTATTTTTCATTTAAAGTATATCTTCCTATAGATCGTTAAAAACTTATAAAAGGCCTTTTAAAGATGTCATGGCCAACTATGGCTTTTATTTAAAAAAGTTTATGCCGTAGCTCAAAAACGGACTACTACTGCTATAAACATTGGATAATTTTCTCAAAGTTTTTTATTTACACTCTTTCTATTCCAAATATTAACTGAGTTATAAAAGGAACAGTTTAAAAATGTAAATTCGGTGCTCTTTGATAAGAAAAAAGTTAAAAAAGGGTTAAAGCAAATAAATTGGCATGCTTGTCTTCGCGGCCGCCTCGGCTATATTCCTTTTATGATATGCCGGTTGATGCAGCTGGTTATCGCACTATGGGATAGAAATTAATTTTTTGGTCAAAATTCTGAAACTTTAATAAGAAAAAAATCACAAAAAAGGTTAAAGCAAATAAATCGGCATGCTTGTCTTCGCGGCCGCCTCTGCTATATTCCTTTTATGTTATGTCGGTTGATGCAGCTGGTCATCGCACTATGGGATAGAAATTAATTTTTTGGTCAAAATTATGAAACTTACCAATCTAACTTAAAATGAGGTGCTTTTTACTGGAAAAATATTGAAAAACAAAATATTTGAAATTAATACAAATGCTTTTTGGAAACCTAAAACTTATTATATGTTATTATAAATTTACACCCCCTTAACATTATTATTTTTATTGTACAAAATAAACTAAAATATCAGCTTGTTTGGTTAATTCGGTAGTATTCTAATCAGTAATCTGATGATTATTATCTCATATGATATACAGGGTACCTACGACAATAGGTATGCTTTTTTAAATGGAATACCCTAAATATTATATTACCACCAAAAAATCTTTTAAAATGCTTTAAAAAATACTACATTTGATGTGTCTATCTCAATTAGTTTCGAAAATATGACCATCCAAATCTGAAAAATAATTTTAAATTATTCTTAGAAGCGTAATAGAGATAGATAGATTTGGTAGAATCTATATCTTTCATCAGAATGCTTTTATCTTTAAGGATATACAGTGTAGGACAAAACATATTAATTTTTAAAATGGAAAACCTTGTAAATTATAAAAAAATCTTGAATCTGTCCTTACACTCAGAAGTAGCAAAAAGTAGAAAGTCAATTGTAAGTACAAAAACTGATAAAGAAAAAGGTAAAAAAATCTTTGACAAACAAAGCGAGACTTCGCGAGACTGCATCGGAAACACAACAATAGCTCTTATTATTTAAACTCTTTTACTTTTTTAGTAAACAAGGCCAATAATAAACTAAGTAGATTAAATGTTGTATTTTTATGTTTACTTATAATACATTTTTAAGTTTATTATTACCCCAATAGAAGTCGTCATATCCTTTTATAATTTTGCGTACATGTAGTTTGGAGTATCTACTTTAAAATACACAGCATGACCCATTAAAATTTCAAAGTTGATTTTTGGCCAAATAATGGATTTCTATCCCTTAGTGTATCGGCGCTGTATAGCGGCGCCTTTATATAAAATAGTCCAATTGCAGGCGGCCTTTTTTATGTGTTCTTATATTATTTTCAAAGGGTACCGAATTTGCGCTTTTAAAATGTTCTTACTATACAGAGAAAAACAAATTTTTAAAAGATTTTTTTTCAAAATATCTAGTAAACCATAATTTTTTTTAAACAAAACAAACAAATATTTAATGTAAGCTCTAAAAACTTCAATTCCTTCCCCATTTAACCATCTCTGTTATTGCAGTGCATTCTGAGATCTTTGTACTAAACATAAAAAGGGCTGCCCCTGTATATTTAATACCGAATTTTATCACCAACACTGCATAAAATTTTAATAAAATATTTCCCAAAGAATATTTGCTTATAATTTAAGACACCAGACATTTTAATAAATTTGGTTAACAAGATTTCTCAGGTATATTAAATATATGACATGCTTTAAAAATGCTTAAGCTATTGAAATACAACGTAAGCTGCTTATATTTGTTACCCTTTAGTTACTAAATATTATGTATGATTTTAGGGTGTATAATTTTAAATTACAGGCGTTATTTAATTAAATGGGGTTTCTACTAAGTACGCATAAAGTGGTTGGTATGTATATTTTTAAAACATCATATTAAATAAAGTATACAGTTTTGAAAGAAAAAGCATAATAGCTATTTATGTATCAAGGGCGTTACTAGGACTATAATGCCCTGAAGGTCGAAATAGCCCGAGGGCTAGATTTCGACCTAATGGGCATTATAGTCCAGTAAAGCCCGTGGTGCATACAATGCTTTATGTTTTACACAAAAAGAGTTTTTCAAAGACTAATTACATTATTTATTCGCAATATAAAAAATAAGTTGCACCTGTACCTGTATACGTAAGTAGATAATGACTGGTGTTAAGTTTGACTTTGATGTTTCTATCAGTTAGTCAGTTGGCATTTTTTATTTAACGATTTGCTCAAAATGGAAGAAATTCCACAAAATATAAGAGAAAAGGCCATAAAAGCGACCGATAATCTTTTGCCAGTTAAATCAAGGCAACAGTATGATCGGGAGTATGGCATATGTGGTATTTGGAAAGATGCGAACGCAATTCTTCAAATAACCGAAACCGTTTTAATGGCATATTTTCAGGAACTGGTAAGTTATTGATTTTACTTTAATACATGTGTTTGTATAAACTTGATCTTTATTGTGAGAGAAATAAAATTGGATAAGAAATAAAATTTCCATATTAGCGTATTATATTACATATATTAATTATTATATTATAAGCGGGTATTATCATAATGCCCGCTTATAATGCCCTAGGTGTGATAGCAAGTATTATTGCTACCATAACATATTCCGTTTCTAAAGTATTACAGATCAATAATAGATGGGTAAAACATAAATTTTAAAATGGTTTGCCACAAGGACCCCCTTTTGTTAAATTTTTGTTTTTAAAAAGCCCAACTCTTAGTATGACATTTATAGGTGTAATTTCTTGTGTCTTTTTTAGGATATTCTGAACATTTAATGTCAAAGATTTCAAAATAAAGTCCTTGAAGTTTAATGAAAGTATACCAAATAGCAAATATAACAATTCAAAAGTTAGAAGGGCAATCCTTACTTTGGACAAGCACTATAATTTAATAAATTATTAAGAAATAAAACTACGACTACGGAGTCGGAAATACTTGTCCTAAAAACAATATTATTTGTGTGGTCTAATTATTGCTAAACAAATATTAATAGGTGATATGTGACACCTTGGCTAAGTTAAATAATCACAAAAAAACTTTAGGCATGTTTTTATGTTATTTTGGCCAAAAATAAAGTTTACTAAGTCATAAAATCTGGTTAAGCCACCTTCTAATTTTTTGAAATATTTCTTGTACTAGGGTAGGGCGTAGGGCAGGGCTAGTTGAGCAATTTTTCACTTGATTGGTTATAGCTCCTCAAAAATAAGTCTTAATGGCTTATACCGCATACTGATGGATTAGCAATTTATTCCTTATTAATAGTGTCCATAGTAGTTTCTTTCTAATAAGTCGAATTTAGGAGCTACATCTATTTTAATGTAGATAGTCCAGTATGCCCAACGTACCCCATAGGTAAGGTAAGTTGAGCAAGGGTATGGGGCAAGTGGAGCACTTAGAAAGTATAGTCAAATCATGGCTTGAATGTTAGATACGTTTACAATAAAAATACATTTTGACAATTTGCTTTTTATATTTATAATCTTATAGTGACAAAACAACAAATCTTAATAATAAAACAGCAACGTACCTAGCTTAGCTTAACTATTGGATTAAATATCTATCAATTCATCTTCGTTTTTTAAACTTTTTAAGTAGTTTTATTTTGCTTCTCTTGTAATGCCTTCTGTATCTGTTAAAATTGCAGCTTTTCTTGGACCAGCCTTTGGGAATGGTCGAACTATTTCCAGAGAAAATTTATAAGTTGATAGGTCAGCTCGTTTTCTTTGTTGCTTGAGACTTTAGTGTTTTACTGTTAAAAGTCCGTGTCCAAAAAAAAAAATTAAAAAAACATTATATACCTAAAACCGTGGGGTTAGTTGGGCAACTGTAGCTCAACTAACCCCAACCTAAAATTTTAAAGAAAAAGTGAATTTATTAAAAAACCGGTTAGAATTTTATTCAAAATCTTTATACATATTAAAACTGCAATAAATTTCCTTAACACTTACCTGATTGAGAACGGAATACATTTAACTATTACAGATAAAATTTTCCGGCTTGCAATTATTTTACTTTTTAATAACAAAATAAACAATGCGCCCGGATACTTTTCTCGATCGCCGCGTCACCACTAGTGGTTGCATAATCAGTTCCACCCGCGTAACCCCTTCTTTGCGCTATTTAATGCTTTCGCGTGCGGTCGATAGTTTTTGAGATATTTTGATTGCCCAACTTACCTCTATGCTCAACTAGCCCCGCCCAACCGTACTTTAAACACACTTGTGCAAAAATGTTAAATTTTTAAATTCGTTATCTTTAAAAGTGGTTGGCTTTACAGTATTATGTCGCTTTATTTATTTTGGTAAAAAATAACATTTCTTTAATTAAATTTAAAACGAAAAAATATAAAACATTGCCATTAAAAACACGTCTGCTTAAGCTTAAAAAGGTATTCAAATATTTTCATTTCAAGTAAAAATATTTTTTTCTGGCTTTATTAAATAAATGAAAGTTTGCGGCCGAGGTTTTGAAACATAAATTGCTGTAACCTCAAAAGCTAAATGAGATTTAATTTAATCAAGATGTATAAATAAAATAAGATAAATGTTTAGCTTTACCATAGTAAGTTAAGGTTAAAATAACTTCATTAGTGTTAAAAAACTTAAAAGCAATATGTTGTAATTCAAGATAAAAACATACCTGAAAACCAAAGAATATTAACAATAAAAACACAAGGACCTATTTAGATGGCAATATTAACTATGCCTTGAACGCTTTGTAAAAAAATTAAATAGTCCTTATGTGTGGAAATATTATTCCCTTAATGTTGACGATAATCTTGGCTCAAGGCATCACAATAATAGTACCTAGTACCTACCTGGAGGCAGGTAGGCTCGAAAGCAAGTCTGCGAGTTGCGTCATTTCGCTATACACACCATTTTACATTCTCGCGAGCTTGCTATCGATTTAGGCAAATTTGAGAGCTTGAATGACCGTGTGAAAGATAAAAAACAAATGGAACAGGATTTAAGGCTTCAAAGATCTAATTTACTGATAAAGTAAGTAAAAAAATTTTTTTTTTTGAAGCTATACTTTTCGTTGTACCTTAAATACATTATAAGATAATATAAGTCTTAGTATTGATTTGCAAACTACACAATTATTGTAACAAAGTGTTTTTTATATACAGACTCTCCACGAATGAGATAGTCTGTATACATTTTTTGGTTGTAAAAAAATTAATTCTTGAAGGAAAAAATGTTGATTTTGTAATCAGGGTTTGCAAAAACTAAAAAAGAAATGGTATTCTTCAAGAGTAAACTATCTATATTTTTCATTTCTAAGCAAAATGTCATAAGGATAAGATTTGTAATCAATAAAAACAATAATACAAAATTTTATTAAGCTCCACAATTTGGTAAAAACAGCCTTGTGTCGGAATTTGTAGGAAGCAGGTGTTTGAAAAGCAAATTATAGGGTATTTTATCATAAAAAAAATCATTAACTTTTTATAATTTTAAAACTAGTTTTATAAAACATGGTAATACCCGTGTAACATTAACAAACTCAATCAAAACGCTGTTCTAAATAAATGTTCTAAATGATATTTTGTATTAAAATAAAAAATAAAGGTAGTTTACTTTTGAAGAAAAATAAGGCTGATAACAATACTTTTAAAACTTATTTTATTATTTTTGATTTTAACGAAATTATTGTGTATTATAAACTATATGAACGCTATCGTCCGACAAAAAAAAGTGACGCGTTCGCTCAGTCCGACAACCGAAACATATTAGTTTTAAGCCTTATGGTTTCGTGACAGTAACACTTACCGTTTTTGGCACAATGTTCAAACATCGCAAGCTAAAACATTGTGGTAAACTTGTTCGACAAAAAAGTGACGCGTTCGCCCAGTCCGACATCCCAAACATTTCAATTTTAAGCCTTATGGTTTGGTAACTTGTCAGACAAAAGTATAACGTGTTTAATTAACACTTTTTAAATCATTTATGTTTATGTCCGACAAGTTATCTGGTCAATTTAAGCATAAAAATATGGATAAAATAACGCAATTTCCGACAAGGCCAAATTTTTGTACCGACCTTGGGTTTACCGTTACCAATAAAGTACCAAAAGTTGCCATCGATCCCATGTATGGTTTGACACTTATTCAAGGACAAAGGTCAAAGTTTAAGGTTTTTGTAATTTTCTCAAAAATGTCAGTTTTATAGAAAAAATATCACAGACTCAAGTTGTAGATCGTTAAATTTTTTATAAAAATGGTTTTGTATAATTTTTTTAAGACCTACCATTTCCCATATATTGCGCTTAAAAGAATCACGATCTACATGATATGCGCATTTTCACACAGTACTCGGCGGTTTTTTTTTAACGTGGTTTCCCCGTAGGTCTAGTCCATGGACCTTTATGACGTTATTTTTAGGAACAATATCTATTTAATAGTATGAAAATATTAATAATAGTCCCAGAGCTAGTGAACCCTTTGAGTAAAGTTTTGCCTGTAAGGCTAGAAATTTGTATAGTGATGAGTCATAACATGCTAAGTTCGACAATCATTACCTGGCAAGAATCAGCCCTGCACATCATCACCCTGTATATTTTTAAAAGTTTAAAAAAAAATTGCGCTGTGACCTTGAAATTTTTCTAGGGTTTTGGTAGTAAGTCTCAGGGAAAAAGTTATAAAAATTATTTTTATAGAGAACTTTAAGAACTACAGATTTGTTTCATAGTACTTTTTCGATAAATTATAGCGTTTTTAGGAAAAAACCTAAAATTTTGACATTTGACCCCGTTCTCTAGCTTTTGCGTCACTTTTTTGTCGGACAAGTGTACCATGGTGTTTTACAAGACATTTTTAAATGTTATACTAAAAGGCAAGTGTTATAGTCACGAAACCATAAGGCTTAAAATTGACATCTTTGGAATGTCGGACTGGGCGAACGCGTCACTTTTTTGCCGGACAAGTTTACCACAATGTTTTAGCATGCAATGTTTAAACATTGTGCCAAAAATGGTAAGTGTTACTGTCACGAAACCATATGGCTTAAAACTGACATGTTTCGGGTGTCGGACTGGGCGAAAGTTTCACTTTTTTGTCGGACGATAGCGTCCGTATTGGTTATAATACACAATCTCACAAGGCTCAGAAATGACATGTTTGAGGGGGCGTAAGGACTAAAGCGCCGGTTCCATATATGGAAATATGAGTATTCGTGGAAGACTTGTCGAAAGGAATCCCTCTAGATAGGTTTTAAAAGTGTTGTTACCATAAAGTCTACTTGATGGCTCAAGGACTATGTATTTTGTTACAATAAAGAATAAAAATACTTAAGAGGGTTTAAAAGGCGTTAAAAAAATAAACTTAACATTAAAAACAAAATAAATAAGGGTAAAAATAAATACGTAAGAAGCTAAAATATACAGACTTTAATGAATGGGGCTTACAAGAGGACAAATGGACGTTTATTTTTCAATAATTAAAATTTTTGATTGTAAGAAAATATAACTCACAAAAAAAATGTTTGTCTTGTATACAGGGTTTGCAAATCCTAAAAAAATATGATTTTTTCTTCATAAGGATACTTACACACTAGACAAACATAACTACACTCTGTAATTTGACGAAAACGCCTTGATCAAATTCGTTTACAGCTAAAAAATTGGTTTGTTTATAAATTTGGAGGAAGAAACAGTTTAATTAAAATTAAAAGTGATTTTTAGAATATTTTATTATAAATTTTTTTTTTTTTTGAACACCCTAATTTGTTTTATGAAAATTTTGATACCCCTAAAAATTAAATAAGTCATTTAATTTTTTTTTTTATCTTTGGACAATCCACGAAGGCTGAAAGCCTAAATACTAACGTACCGTGGGTGTCTTAAGCAGGTTAAGAGAAAGTTTGTTAACACGGGACTTAAAAAATTGAAGATTTGGGGGAAAGGAAAGACCTCCGCTGGCAGTAGGTTCCACAATCTAGAAACTCTAGGGATAAAAGAACGAACGAAATGGGTAGTTCGGGGCCTGTCCAATTGAACTGTATAGGGATGCATACGCGCGTGTGACAATACTAGATAATTCGTCCGAGCAGAAGCCGTAAAAGTATCTATAGAAGAGTGATAGATCTCCCACAGCTCGACGATGGGCAAGAGAAGAAAGTCTTTGAGTAAGTAAAGGATTATTAATAAGACGAACAACCCTTCTTTGAATAGCATCAAGAATGCTGAGGGTTGTAGGGGATGCCATTCCCCAGACATGAGAACAATATTCCAGAGAGGGTCGAATTTGGGACACATACAAAGTGTATAAATTGGAAGGAGAAAAATACTTTTGGTTCGGAAAAGAAATCCAAGCTTTTTAAAGCCGCGGTGGCTATAGATACAATGTGTTTCTGCCAGTTAAAGTTATTCTTAAATGTGACGCCCACAAGGTTAAATGTGTCCCCGCTCTGCAAAACCTGGCCACTCATAAGCAAAGGATGAGTGTTTAATGATTTTTTTGCGACAAGGAACATGATTGTGTTTTGGATGCATTAACTTGATTAACTAAATACATTTTTTAAATCATATATTGCAAAAAAATAAAAAAAATAGGTAGATTGGTTTCTAAGTTTTTGCGTACCTTATATACAAAATCGAATTTTTTTATTCGTTAATCATATTTTTTATCAATTTGTCTTCTCCTTAATCCCGTCCGTGGAGAGTCTCTTTCGGTAAACATTTTATTATTATTGACGCAAATGTATCATCCTTGTATCATAACTTATAATATATTTATTAAAATAACGTCTATGCAATGAAAGCTTAAAATTGTGCATCTATTTGCAAAGTTGTTGTGGTGAGCTTAAATCAATGTTACAAAGAAACATTTAAATTATGCATAAACCACATTGCGGTTTTGCTTTGGTAATGCATATAGGACCCATTTGATCTATTAAAGTAAATTAAAAGACCCTGGTTTTAGCTCTCATTTTATTTAGCTAACCTATTAGAAAATATAAAATAAACTGAATTATTAATTTTTAACTTATACTTTGGCCACTTTAAATCGATAATGAATGCCCAGTAAGTAACTCCGGTTACTGTAGTTTCAAACCAATAAAATACATTGTTTATTATGGTAACTAGGGTAGCTATGTTTTTATAGCTATTTATGTATCAAGGGCGTTACTAGGACTATAATGATGGCTAGATTTCGACCTGATGGGCATTATAGTCCAGTAAAGCCCGTGGTGCATACAATGCTTTATGTTTTACCCAAAAGAGTTTTTCAATGACTAATTACATTATTTATTCGCAATATAAAAATAAGTTGCACCTGTACCTGTATACGTAAGTAGATAATGACTGGTGTTAAGTTTGACTTTGATGTTTCTATCAGTTAGTCAGTTGGCATTTTTATTTAACGATTTGCTCAAAATGGAAGAAATTCCACAAAATATAAGAGAAAAGGCCATAAAAGGGACCGAAAATCTTTTGCCAGTTAAATCAAGGCAACAGTATGATCGGGAGTATGGCATATTTGGTATTTGGAAAGATGCGAACGCAATTCTTCAAATAACCGAAACCGTTTTAATGGCATATTTTCAGGAACTGGTAAGTTATTGATTTTATTTTAATACATATGTTTAACAAATTTTATTATTTTTAGTCGGAAAAATACAGTCCGAACTCTCTCTGGACCAAGTATTCCACCCTAAGGTCTACGTTGATGGTCTATGAAAAAATAGACAATTCGCAATACTATCGTCTCATATCTTTTTAAAAGTTAAGTCGAAAGGATACGTCCCGAAGAAGTCTGAAGTTTTGGAAGGAGAACAAATATTAAAAATTATTTTTGTATAAACTTGATCTTTATTGTGAGAGAAATAAAATTGGATAAGCAATAAAATTTCCATATTAGCGCATCAGGGCATTATAAGCGGGCATTATCATAATGCCCGCTTATAATGCCCCAGGTGTGATAGCAGGTATTATTGCTACCATAACATATTCCGTTTCTAAGGTATTACAGATCAATAATAGATAAAACTATTAAAATACATTTATTTTCTTGCTTGTTCAGGTGTTTTTCTCAATTTATAGTGAACAGAGTATAATACTAATATCTATACAGGGTGTGTCAGAAATCTAAGAAAGCTTATTAACTTGGCAGCTATAAAACGTCTTATATTTTTTAACAGTTTATACCCAAGCATTAACATCATATTTTAAATTTTTTTTAATAACATCCGATGGGGTGCAAAAAATTAAAAATGGCGGAAGCAAGAAAAAAAATTAAAACATTTTTAAAGACCAAGTTCCTTTAAACATTTAAATTAATAGGGACCCCAAAAAGTTTAAAAAACAAAAAACTTTTTTAGTTTTTGCTTTTAAAATTATTTCGACAACAAAATTAATTTTAGTTTAACAAATAGTGCCTTTTAACATTCCCATTTTTTTGGGGTGCATTGTATTGCAATGCAATGATCTTACCGTTTACAAGATCTTAATATTAAGGTTAATTTAGATATTTGTATTTGTGTAATATATTTCTTTTGCATTTATTTGTTTTTTAATTTTAAAAAACAGCAGTAATTTTCTTTTAAGAATTTAAATATCATCACAGAATAACTTTATTTACTTATAAAAATAAAAAAAAGGTTTTACAGAAAAGGGGTCTTATTTTTAAATTTCAGCTACATTTTTAAATTATTATTATTGTGCAACGGGACCTATTTTTCTGTAAAAATATATATAAGTATAAAGCGTTCTATAATTCATCATATTTTTAAAATATCTATTTTGTTATTTTACGGCTTTAGAGGCAGCGAAATGATCAGAAATTTTTACGAGTTTAAAAAGACATGCTTTTAAGATATTGAGATTTTATGTTTATCTTGGCAAAAAGCTACAAAATGTGTGAATAAATATTTAGCACAATATAAAAAATAAGGTTAAGCGTATTTTTCTTAAGATATTAAATATTTTTATTTTTTGCTTCTTAAACTTTTTAAGGATGTTTTAAAAACAGTCCCAGTCATTTGATTAAAATTTTCTTTTCTAATTTTAACGTTACGTTGTTATGGTTTAAACTAGGCCGGTAAACTATCCGAATACTTTTAGTTATAGTTGTTTTTTAATTTTGTTTTTTAATTAAATAAACAGTTTATTTTACTTATGTACTGTACTGCCACTTTTTTACCTGCTGTGTTTGTTGAAAAAAATATATTTTTTAACAGGTTAACGTGTTTTTGATTTTCCTTTGAGGTGGCTAGTTTTAAAGTGTACAATCTCCAAACTTAAATTTTTAGGTTATATTTAAATAATTAAAATTAAACAAACAATCAGTTTCCGTTCGTTTTCGGTAGTGATTAGACGTTGGAAGGGAGCTTATCCGGGGTTCTCACGTGGATTTGTGCATGGAGAATGTAGAAGACGTTCTGGTGCCCCGAGGAAGATAGAAAACTCACTGCTAATGCTAAATTGAAAAGGCATCTTTTTTCTGGAGCTAGGCGCCGAGAGTGAGGATTCCTATAACCTGATGTTTTTCTGTTTGGCGTACTGCACGAGGTATTCTTCAATGGCGGAGAATGGAGGCAGGCGCTGCGGGTGACGTCAGTACTGAAAGAAACCGGTTATGCGCGATACCAGTAGCAGCTCTTGGGAAGATGGCCGCAATTTATGCATTTCATAGCATCGTGAAGCTTCGTTATTGACATGTGCTAGGAACTTCTGGGAGCTACAAAGCTCGACTATCCAGAAGTTTCAACGACAAAGTCCTGGAAAACTTATAAGCGACATCGCTTATATGATCGGAAGGAGAGAGCTGGCGATTCACTAGCATAAAAGCCATAAACAAGCAAGCAAGCAAGTATGTAAACAAACAATCTATACAGTAAGAAAATTAAAAGTCCCCCCTCCCTCTTTATCTTTTGAATGGGACAAGATATCGGGGTCGAATAAATTTTGGGTAAAATGGTGTCCGTTAAACTACTTTTTGGCTTAAAAATAATTTCTGTCACGTTACCTAGTACCAAGGGGGCACTAGCAAATATTTTTTTAAAAGGTTTTTGATTCTCTACATACCGCTACTTTGTTTTTAAAATCGGTCCAACCGTTTTAGAATCAAAACCGTTTGAAATTTGACTTTATTAGTGTATGTGTACGGACGTATTTATAGTATTTTTTACGGGGGGTATGTTTCTTTAGTTTAAAGAGCAAAGAAGGTCCACATTTTCAAAAACCATATAAATTACAGATTTTTGTTACTGTTAATAACACTGTTAAATAATTTTTACGAATGCTAAGGGGAAAGGTTCACATAACGATATGCCTTAAAAGTTTACAGAAATTTTCCTATTAGTATAATAACATATCATTTGATCCATGAGAGAGAATATAAAGTGTTTTATCTCTATATACTTAAACAATTTATTTTAAAGCTAGTTAAAAGTATTTTTATATTTTATATTGCAAAAATAATAATTTACAGGTAATAATATTTTTGTTTTTATCTAAGTATATTTAAAATTATAGTAAATATATTATATATTTTTTTTAAACAAATTAAAGTTGTGTTTAATAGAAGTATAAAAATTTATTGGCAGGTTATTAGAAATAAATAATTAACTATATATGGCTGTATTGGTGAATAAAATCAATAGGTAGTAAACTTAGTTTTATTAAAATTATATAGTCTGGATTTTGTTCAGAGTATTCATTTTTTGATAGATTATGTCAATGACCTAAGCCACTTTTGAAATCAATTGGGAAAGGCGAGGCGATCAATATATTTGAATATACAAGTTGTTACTAAATTTTGAATGAAATTTTAAGATAAATACAAGGTGTTAAACTTTAAAATACTTAAAAATTTCGATATCCCTTTTTCTTTCGTAAAAATTGTTAGACTAGATATAAATTCTATTTTATTGGGTATTTATTGTTGTTGTACATAACATTAACATAGTTCCTCCACTTCCGGTTCCCAACAGAAAAACTCGTGGTGCCATGCGCATGCATCCCTATACGGTCCAACTGGACAGGCCCTGATCTTCCCACTTTGTTCGTTCTTTTATCCCTAGAGTTTCTAGAATGTGGAACCTCCTGCCTACGGATGTGTGTTCTTTCCTACAAATCTTCAAGTATTTAAGTCCCGTGTCAACAAACTTCCTCTTACCTCACATAAGACACCCACGGTACGTTAGTATTTAGGCTTTCAGCATTCGTGGTTTGTCCAAAGATAAAAACACATTACAAAACCGTATTTTTAAAAAAGAAAGTTACTAACATGTCTTTTTTATAGTCTAAAAATATGCAATTAAATGTATTTTTTTTCTCATAAACTAAACAATCTACGATAAAAAATAGGAAAACAGTAAAGCTGAATATTTATTTGCCCAATACTAAAAAAGCATAAAAATTTACATGTTAGTGACGTACGGTTTATTGTTGGAAATATTTCTTCAGTTGCCCTATGAGACGCCACTGGACTTTTTAAATTATTTTAAGTTAGTAATAAATTACCTTTTTAATTATATAAATACCGTTTTAAAATTAAAACAAAATTTTATAAAAGATATTTAACATATTATAAAATATATATTTTTTTAATATGTTAAATAACTTTAACACCCTGTATCTTAAAAACAAGGAATTTGCAAATTCTTTTTGTACCTTTAATAGTAAAATCCATCCTTAAATTTTCTTAAGTATATTCTGTAACACCATGTATATGTTATGTACGGTTTAAGCTTAAAATTTATTAGGACTTAATTAAAACTATAAACTTTTAAGCATGTGTCAACGGATGAACTTAATTGTAACTGTTTTTTTTCATTTTTCATTTCTTTACAAGAGTTAATCCCCTTTAAAAAAAATTGCCTTATTTAAAAGCTATAACGAAAATTGCCGTAGGATATAAAAAAATGCAGATAAAAGTATTACTTTGAAGAAATATATTTTTAAAATTGCCCACCTAAACCGTACCAAAAAGTAGTCAAAGGTTAAAATATTTTTTTATTGGGTATAAATTCTAGGAAAATTAAGCAAAACATTAAAATAAATAATTTCTTTAAAAAATATGTATCATAATTTAGTTATTAATATTTTGTATAATAAAAACGAAAATTAAAAATACAAAATTGTTTATTTGGCAAATTACAATTAAAAATTATTTTGTTACTTAAAATAAAACGAAAACTCCCAATATAATTTTATTCGTTTCTCGTTGAAATACCGCCAGTTAGTCATTTCAGTAAGCTTACGTGTCTCCCCACCGCTGATGTTACACGAGGCGAGGCTTCGATCGACGCATTTAAAGTGTAAACTGGAAAAATGACAAGCCTGCCGCCAAGCCTGTCGCAAAAGCGTTACGAAAATTTTAGCATGTCATGGTTTCTCTTATCCGTAAGTACATATGTTACTTTATGCATTAAGTTATAAAGTAAAAAACAAACATTAGGGTAAATTTAGGGTACTAACGACTAAAATATTTTAATATAAGTTAATAATTTAGCTAAAATATTGTTTTAATTCAAGAGTTAATTAAAATTTTGTTTCAAACCATATTTCCTTATTATTAAAAAATGAAACTGGATTATGTATTATAAGCTAAACAAATTGAAAACTAAGTATCAAACTGCGAAATAAAAGGGTTTTTAAAGACCATGTTTTCTTTTTACATTATTTCAGGCTTCTTACTATTTACCAATTTATCGTTAAAAACAGTTTTAATTTTTCAGAAGCAAGGTATTGACGAAGCTATTTAATCAATGTTTAATGTATAGTAAGAACATTTTAAAAGTGCAAATTCGGTACCCTTTGAAAATAATACAAAAAACATAAAAAAGGCCGCCTGCAATCAGACTATTTTATACAAAGGCGCCGCTATCCTTTACTTTAAGTAAACAAAAATATACAACATTTAATCTACTAAGTTTATTATTAGCCTTGTTTACTAAATAAAGTAAAATAGTTTAAATAATAAGAGCTATTGTTGTGTTTCCGAAGCAGTCTCGCGACGTCTCGCTACTTTTGTCAAAGATTTTTTTACCTTTTTCTTTATCAGTTTTTGTACTTACAATTGCCTTCCTACTTTTTGCTACTTCTGAGTGTAAGGACAGATACAACATTTTTTTATAATTTACAAGGTTCTTCATTTTAAAATTTAATATATTTTGTCCTACACTGAATATCCTAAAAGATAAAAGCATTCTGATGAAAGATTCCACAGAATCTACCCAACAAAACAGTGTTTTTTATTTATTTTATACGTAAAAAAATAAAAAAGTTGGGAAGACGTATCTCTACTACGTTTCTAAGAATAATAATTTTTTTTCATATTTGGATGGTCATATTTCCGAAACTAATTGAGATAGACACATCAAATGTAGTATTTTTTTAAGCATTTTAAAAGATTTTTTGGTGGTGATATATTATTCAGGGTATTCCATTTAATAAAATCATACCTATTGTCGTACCCTGTATATCATTTGAGATAATAATCGTCGGATAACTGATTAGAATACTACCGAATTAACCAAAAAGTTGACATTTTAGTTTATTATGTACAATAAAAAATAATAAATGTTAAGGGGGTGTAAATTTATAATATTTTTCAGTAAAAAGCACCTTATTTTAAGCTAGATTGGTAAGTTTCAGAATTTTGACCAAAAAATTAATTTCCATCCCATAGTGCGATAACCACCTGCATCAACCGCCATATCATAAAAGAAATATAGCAAAGGCGGCCGCGAAGACAAGCATGCCGATTTATTTGCTTTAAACTTTTTGTGATTTTTTTCTTATCAAAGAGCACCGAATTTACATTTTTAAACTGTTCCTTCTATAATTAACTTGGAAAATTTGTTTGTTTCAGTCGCCACTGCATCAAAAAGTAAAAAAAATTGAGTCAATGGATAAGAGAACAACAACCAACCTACATATTGTTTTAACAAATAATTTATTTGCGGATAAATAATATTGTTACATTTTTAATAACAAATAATATTTAGAGTCATTCATAAGTACACGTATTCTTTTTTCTTAAATCTTTAGTACCCTCTATTTCGGAAACGAAACATTTTGAAACATAATTTTATTTAAATATTGTTCTTATTTTCTTGAACTCTATACTGTTTTTTTATCTTTGGACAAAACCACGAAGGCTAAAGCCTCAAGTACTAACAGCTACTGTGGGTGTCTTAAGCGAGGTAAGAGGGAGTTTGTTGACACGGGACTTAAATACTTGAAGATTTGGTGGGGAACGAAAGACCTCCGCGGGCAGCAGGTTCCACAACCTAGAGACTCTAGGGATAAAAGAACGAACAAAGTGGGAAGTTCGGAGCCTGTCCAGTTGGACCGTATAGGGATGCATACGCGGAACCACGAGTTTCTAAGTTGGGGACCGTAAGTGTAGGAACTATACTGGACAATTCTTTAGAGCAGAAGCCATGGAAGTACCTATAAAAAAGCGATAAATCCGCCACAGCCCGACGATGTGCAAGAGGGAAGCCTTTCTGTAAGTAAAGGATCAATAATGAGACGAATAGCTCTTCTTTAAATAGAATCAAGAATGCTTAGGGTTGTGGGGGACGCCATGCCCCAGATATGAGAACAATATTCCAAGGGAGGTCGGATTTGGGACACATATATAGTGTATAAATTAGAAGGGGAAAAATACTTTTTGGCTCGAAGAGAAATCCAAGCTTTTTGAAGCTGCCGTGGCTATAGATACAATGTGTTTATGCCAGTTAAGGTTACTTTCAAATGTGACGCCCACAAGATTAAAGGTGTCTTTGCTCTGTAAAACTTGGCCGCTCATAAGTAGAGGATGAGTATTTGATCACTCTTTTCGCGACAAGAAACATGATTGTGTGGACGAGATTTTTAGCGCCCCAATCCAATATTAAATTAAGATCCTGCGAAAGAGATATCTGCATCGCTCTGCGTTTGTTTTCCAAGTCAGGTTTAGTAATGGGTTTAGGAACCTGAAAACTGGAGTGAAGGGTACTATCGTCGGCGAAACTATGAATGGAATTAGTTGTGGACGAGTCGTTGATGTGTCAAGAAAAATATATCAACTTTAAAACAACCCTTAAATATAATACACTGAATTGTATCCGCAGTTGGTTTCTTGTGAAACATTTTTTAAATATTAATACTAAATAGAAAAAATTGCTTTTAATGTTTCAAAATTATTAGAGCATTACTCTACAATTGTTTCGCCTTTCTAGGGCTTCATCAAGAGTACTTCGTATGCTAAACTTAATAATTAATAGTTTAAAAAAACTAAAAAAACACGCTTTTTATATGCAACCGAACTCAAAAATTAAAAAATAATTTTTCATTAAAAAAAATATTTTCACTTCATAGTAAAAGCGTGGGGTGCTTAATATATTAAATGTTATAATTATTATATTTGCCAATATCTATGATGGAAAAGTTATGAAAAAATAGTAAAATGCACCCCACGCTTTTTACTATGAAGTGAAAATATTTTTTTAATGAAAATTATTTCTTAATTTTTAGTTCGGTTGCATATAAAAGCGTGTTTTTTAGTTTTTAAACTATTAATTATTTTTCATTTTTTAGTTCGTTATATTGCACAAAATTCTTAATATAACAGTAAATTAGAACATACTATTTAATTAAGCAGCAAAAGAAAATAACCAGCCCCCTATGAAATGACAATGGTAGCAAATTTTAAAATTTGCAAAAGATTGCAACTCACTAAAAAAATTTCTTCTTCATTAAGTAGCAAAGTTTCAAATTTTGCCCACAGATGGCAATCCAGGCAATGTTGTTGAAATTTTTCCAACAGATAGGCATCCTAGGTGTTGTTTTTATAATATAATGGATTTTTTTTCCTGGCGATTAAAAAAAAAAGATAAAGAGATACTGTTTGCAGATTATTGTATTGTCATGGGTCCTTAATACGTGTGCAAAGTTTCAAAGAAATCGAATAGCTGGAAGTTGGTTAAAATTAGGCTCAAAGATTCCGTTACATACATAGATACATACATAGATACATACAACCCAAGCTAATAAAAGCGTGTTAAAAAAGAGAAATATTTACAAACAGAACCATTTAACACGTTTTTCCCAAAAAGGTCTATAAAATATTATTAGGGGTTTTATTATGCGGCCCAGATGTGGTAATAAATTTATTTATAATTGGCATATCTGCGAAATTTATTTGATCATTGGTAGAAAGAGTTGTATTGTCTATAAGTGATTTTTTAATTTCTAGTTGTTCATATAAATTTAATTTTTTACCTTTGTTTTCTCTATGGAGTAGTTTAACATTATTAAGATCTATAAAGTGGTTTTGTTCTATACAATGTGTTGAAATGCCTGTGTTTTTAAACCATTTAAAATTGATGTTTTGTGTTCTTTTATTCTGTTTTTATGCTCCTTCCACTTTGACCAATATATTCCGCATTACAGTCTGCGCAATTAACTTTATAAACCCCTGACATATCTAATTTTTCTGTTTTGTCTTTATTGTTAACTAATAATCTACCTAGGTTACTCTTATTTACAGACACAGTTTTACAGCCTAACTTATCTAGCCTATTGGATACATTATTGCTGATGTTTGGTATATAATTTATAAACTTAAAATTATTGTTTTTAGGTTCTGTAATACTATAAAACTCTTTAGCAATTAACTTTTGTTTTTTCTTTGTTAACAATTTATCAACAAGTGATTCTTTATATCCGTTGTTTCTTGCTATTTGTTTAATAATGCAGAGTTCTTTGTTAAAATTTGATTGACTTAATGGGAAAGTGACAAGTCTGTGAATTAAACTATGAAAAGAAGATAATTTTATTTTCCATGATTGGTTCGATGCGTAATTTATTACCGTGTCCGTCGTCGTTGGTTTTCTGTAAATATCGAATTCAATGGACTGTAATGTTTTTTGCATTTGGAATAGTACAGAGAGAAATTTAGATAAGTTTTTAAATTTTCTAAACTCAATAAATAGCAACATTCAGTTCACTATGGAAAAAGGAAATGAAAATGAGATAAATTTTTGGATATAAACATTAAAAATATTGACAACCACATTGAATTCGATATTTACAGAAAACCAACGACGACAGACACGGTAATAAATTACGCATCGAACCAATCATGGAAAATAAAATTATCTTCTTTTCATAGTTTAATTCACAGACTTGTCACTTTCCCATTAAGTCAATCAAATTTTAACAAAGAACTCTGCATTATTAAACAAATAGCAAGAAACAACGGATATAAAGAATCACTTGTTGATAAATTGTTAACAAAGAAAAAACAAAAGTTAATTGCTAAAGAGTTTTATAGTATTACAGAACCTAAAAACAATAATTTTAAGTTTATAAATTATATACCAAACATCAGCAATAATGTATCCAATAGGCTAGATAAGTTAGGCTGTAAAACTGTGTCTGTAAATAAGAGTAACCTAGGTAGATTATTAGTTAACAATAAAGACAAAACAGAAAAATTAGATATGTCAGGGGTTTATAAAGTTAATTGCGCAGACTGTAATGCGGAATATATTGGTCAAAGTGGAAGGAGCATAAAAACAGAATAAAAGAACACAAACATCAATTTAAATGGTTTAAAAACACAGGCATTTCAACACATTGTATAGAACAAAACCACTTTATAGATCTTAATAATGTTAAACTACTCCATAGAGAAAACAAAGGTAAAAATTAAATTTATATGAACAACTAGAAATTAAAAATCACTTATAGACAATACAACTCTTTCTACCAATGATCAAATAAATTTCGCAGATATGCCAATTATAAATAAATTTATTACCACATCTGGGCCGCATAATAAAACCCCTAATAATGTTTTATAGACCTTTTTGGGACAAACGTGTTAAATGGTTCTGTTTGTAAATATTTCTCTCTTTTTAAGTTTAGTATACGAAGTACTCTTGATGAAGCCCTAGAAAGGCAGAAGCAATTGTAGAGTAATGCTCTAATAATTTTTGAAACATTAAAAAGCAACTTTAAATATAAGTTAAAATACCACTTTATCTTACTATTTAATCTACATGAAACCAAAATCATATTTCACAAACATTTTGTAATATAAAAATTCTTTCGAACAAATATTTTCCAGGCCATTATTTCAAATATGTTTCGTTCTAAAAATCAGTATTGGGAAAATAGGACGAGCTTTATAAATCGTTAAACTAACACGAGCAAGAAAAACTAAAATATGCGGTGCGAATTTTCTAAAACGTAAAATGACAGCCCATAAAATATAAAGACATGCTAAAGGGAAAAGATGGGTTTTCTTTATTATGTTTCATGCTAATGTAGTTGAAACCGGCGGCGCATTAAAAGAGTAAAACTGAAAGCCAATATTGTGTAACAAAATCTAAGTGCTTTGGTTATACAACGTATCCAAGATAAGAAGGGCCAGTATGGGTATCTTAAAAGGGTAAGAGATGCAAATCGGTTAAATGAAAACAAAGTTGACGTTTTATTATTTTTTAAAATTTTTGGATAAACCACGAAGGCTTAAAGCCTAAATACTAACGTACCGTGGGTGTCTTAAACGAGGTAAGACGGAGTTTGTTGACACGGGACTTAAATACTTCAAGATTCGGGGGAAGGAAAGACCTCCGCGGGCAGCAGGTTCCACAATCAAGAAACTCTAGGGATAAAAGAACGAACAAAGTGGGAAGTTCGGGGCCTGTCCAGTTGGACAGTATAGGGATGCATACCCGCGGAACCACGAGTTTCTCTGTTGGGAACCGTGAGTGGAGGAACTATACTGGACAATTCTTCAGAGCAGAAGCCATGAAAGTACCTATTAAAAAGCGATAAATCCCCCACAGTCCGATGATGGGCAAGAGAGAAAAGCCTTTCTGTAAGTAAAGGATCATTAATGAGACGAATAGCTCTTTCTTTGAATAGAATCAAGAATGCTTAGGGTTGTGGGGGATGCCATGCCCCAGATATAAGAACAATATTCCAAGGGAGGTCGGATTTGGGACACATATAAAGTGTATAAATTAGAAGGGGAAAAATACTTTTGGCTCGAGAAAGAAATCCAAGCTTTTTTGAAGCTGCATGCCGTGGCTATAGATACAATGTGTTTATGCCAGTTAAGGTTACTTTCAAATGTGACGCCCACAAGATTGAAGGTGTCTTTGCTCTGTAAAACTTGGCCGCTCATAAATAGAGGATGAGTATTTGATGACTCTTTTCGCGACCAGGAACATGATTGTGTTTTGGATGCATTAAAATGGACGAGATTTTTAGCGCCCCAATCCAATTTAAATTAAGATCCTGCGAAAGAGATATCAGCATCGCTCTGCGTTTGTTTTCCAAGTCAGGTTTAGTGATGGGTTTAGGAACCTGAAAACTGGAGTGAAGGGTACTATCGTCGGCGAAACTATAAATGGAATTAGTTGTGGACGAGAGAAGGTCGTTGATGTGAAGAAGAAACAATGTTGGTGCCAGAACTGAGCCCTGAGGGACTCCAGCATTTACTTTGTGAAAACTTGAAGAATGGCCGTCCACAATAACTGATATACGACGATCAGATAGATAATTTATGTGCCTAATACTTAATACTATGCTGTTTGAAAAGTTTTCAAATTTTGAGTATTTCCAGAGATATCCGCAAGAACCCAAAAATTAGATTTTTTATATATATTTTCTGGTCCTATTTAATTTGCAAATATTTTTGCTATATCCAACTGTGATATTTTATTTTTTAAAATACTGTCATAATATTTTAATATCAAAATTTGAAAACCGATTTTTATATAAATTTAATAATGTTATCACACATTAACGTTTTATCTTAATACGGGCCTGTATTTTTGAAAATTTATTAAACACAATTAACTTTACATTTTAAGTAAATAAACTACTTAAATAAACCAAGCAGTCCAGATACCAGTACCACAACATCACTATCCAACACTTTTAAATACGGTCCAGATATTTTTATACCAAAATTTCTAAGCCAATTTTATTTTAAATTCACATTATGGTTTAACTGAAATACGGCCTATATTTTTAAAATTCGCTAAAAATAGTAAGCTCTATTTTAAGACAATACATTTATTTAGTAAAAATAATAACTAAAAAATGCACAAGTAATAAATGACCAAATTATCTCTAAAAAATAACAGGTTCTATACGAGACTTGTTTAAGCTGCTTTTTATCCAGGTAAATCTAACAACAAGCACAACATCTTTGTATTTAATTAATTTATCTTAAATATCAAAAGAGCCTTAAAAAAATTAAGTTGGTAGTAGATAATTTGTTTTTCTTACCATTGACGGCATGGCGGTATGTTCATAAAAGCCTTCTAAGTTGTTTTGTATTTACAAAGATTTAGGATCTTTTGATAATACCGTCAATGTTAAGAAAATCAAATAATCTACTATTGACCTAATCATTTGTTTTTAAGTCGAACGGTTAAACAATAATGTGAATTTGAAATAAAATTGCCTTTGAAATTTCGATACAAAAATATCAGAACCGTATTTAAAAATTGTTAGTTATTTATATTAAGGTTTTTTGCTTAGTTGTGCTTGGTATATTAAAGATATTTATTACCTCTAAATGGTAATTGTATTTATAAATTTTTTAAAAATACAGGTCCGACATCGACTTTTGTATTTTAATATTAAAATATTAGGAGCGTATTTAAACAAATTAAAGTTGATCATGGTCTACAGAAACGAAACGTTGCAGGTTAAATAAAATACTGTTGGATAGAGCAGAAAAAGTATTATTAAAAAGTGCAATTTATTTTAAAATCAGATTTTAAATTGGACCAATAAAAACAAGTTTCTAATTTTTCGTTTTTCTTTTTTGAATATCTTCAAAAATATTTTGAATTTTAAGACTTTCCAAACAGCATATTATCAGCTACATAAAACCTTAATTTTGTTCTCATTTACCTTGGTATCTTTACCATTTCCAAAGTGCCCATATTGGCCCTCCTTATCTTGGACACGCTGTATATTTGAAACAAATTTTGTAAAACAATTTTAAACACAATGGTAATTTTATATTAATGAAATATTATAATAATAAAATATAACCTTGTTTTTATTACTAATCCAAACTTTAATTCCCATAAACAGGAAAGAAAATATGTTTCGGCCCGAGTGATAATCATCTTTACACCAAAAACTTATTACGAAGTGAGATAAAATTGTACAACTTTTTTATAACGCGTCTCTGTATGTTTCATGGGTACTCTTGGTAACGTAAACTGTCAGTACAGACAGAAAAGGATTTTTCCTGCGACCACATATGAAAATAGTAAATAGCACACTGTCTTCATGCATAGAAAATGCGTTTTATCACACTAGTATTGCAAAGTACTTTACAACACTAGTGTTGCAAAGTACAATATAAAGCTGCTGTCATCGCTGTCATTGTTATTTAAAATAAATTTGGAGCCTGTTAATGGGATTTACATTGAAAAAGCCATGCAATATTTTTTAAATGAGGACCTTTTTAACACGCTTTTATTAACTTGGGTTGTAACTATCTATCTATCTATCTATCTATCTATCTATGTAACGGAATCTTTGAGCCTAATTTTTACCAACTTCCAGCGATTCAATTTCTTTGAAACTTTGCACACGTATCAAGGACCGATGACAATGCAATAATTTAAAAACAGTATCCAGTTATCATGATTAGCACCGCCAGGATAAATTCCTTTTTTTTTAATTATGGCGAATGCGCAAGGGCAATTGATTTGCTGCGTTTTTAATTGACTATGTGTCTCTTGACAAAATGGCGAAGGAATTTTTTAGTGAATAAACTGGAGCATTTAACTAATTGATATATCGAACTAAAAAATGAAAAATAAATAATAGTTAAAAAAACTAAAAAAACACGCTTTTATATGCAACCGAACTAAAAATTAGAAAATATTTTTTTATTACAAAAGTTTGCGAACGTAGGTGATTTTTTATATAAAAATATTGTTAAACAGTATAATATATCGCAGTAAGGAAAAGTATATATCACCCTAGTGATGCAAAGTTTTCAATTGTTTTTTATTTTTTCTGTGAAGACAAATAACTTTTATATTTTTGGTGAATAACTTGTGGTCGTAGGAAAATGTACATTACTTGTGTGAAAATAACTTTCTTACACTCGTGGTTTTTTCAGTAAGTTTCCACCCTTGTAATGTAATATACTATTGTCATATCTGCACTTTAAACGATAATTACGAAATATTAGCTGTCAAATTTTCGCATCTCTGACCTACTAACAAAAGCAAAAATGTGTTTTTTTTGGTTTTTCCAAGGCTGGATAGTTTTTGTTAAATATATATTTTGTCTGATTACTAATTTATGTTTTAAATAAATAAGTAAACATTTTTGAGCACCGCACAAATACTGTTAAGTAATTTTTTTGGTTACTTTTGTCATAATTCTTTTTAACGCAAGTCTTTACAATTATTAGTTTTTCATGCTGCCGCCACACTATTGGGCGAAGTTGTTGCCGAATTATTTGTCGAAACATTTGGCAAACTATTTGTAAATAATATATAAACTGTCAGTTGATTTAAAACTTGAGTGTTTTTTTGTAATATCCAAAAAGTTACGATGTTCAGGTTAAAAATAAGGCTTGGATCGGAAAATTTGGAATTTTTTAGGGCTCTATACAAACTTTTACTCGAAACTATGCCCGATTAAAATACGAAATCTCGCTAAATAAAGCTGAAAGCGACGTATTTCGTATAGAAATTAGTGTGTTAAAAGTTGGGCCAATCAAGCCGAATGCAGACGAACTACCCGTCCACATAATGGTTGTTTGCGAGTTCGTCGTAGTTGGCCCAATGTCTGGCGGCGGTATTAAATATGTATAGCCGATGACGTCTTCTTTATTATTCCGGTCCATCCCCCAACCTAGAAAATGGAATTTTCTACGCTAGTGATAAGGACTCTTTGTTTGACCTCCGGACAGTGCGGACGTGCGTAGAGGACTACAAAGTTCTTCCCGGAGTGGCGGCTAAAGGTGTAGTACAAACGTTTTTTACCTTCGGGGATCAAGGAAAGATTCACGCTAAATTGACGGCATCTTTCTTCTGGATCTAAGCGCTGTGAGCGATAGATTCCTATAAGCTGATGGTATCCTGTTTGGTGGTGAACACGAGGTATTTCTCAAATGGCGGGAAATAGATGGGCGTGCTATGGGAACTGTCAGTAGTGAAAGTAAAAGTTATACGTAACACCAGTAGCAGATCTTGGTTTGACAGCCGACAATTTATGCATTGCATCGATTGTTGAATTATTTGTTTTCTTTTGGAATTTCTGGCAGCTACGAGCTCGACTATCCAGATTTTCCGCCGACGAAGCCCTGGAAAGCATAGTCCGGAAGGGGAGAGTGGTGGATTGGACCTGAAGGGACCAAAACCTAGAAAAAAAATAGAAATAGGATAATTCCCTAGGCTTTATTAATATTTTATTTTTAATACAAAAATATTTGATACCAATAGCAGTTAAAAAGCCTACTCTGTAAGCTAAATAAAAACCAAATGGATTATTTTAAAATATTTATAGGTTATATTAGTAATAAAAGTCCAGTTTCTTTTTTTATCTCATTTTTAATGACATATATGCATGGCAAAAAGGGCTTGAAAATGTTTTTATACACAGTTTTAAAGGTTTATTTCTCATAAATATAGGCTAAAATGTATAAAAGCTCATGTAAATTGTATCGGCTCTTTTCCATAAAAGACACGAAGGCGGTATGCCATTATTTATTTGGGGCACCCCATGTTCAAAATAGCTTAACATAATTGTCAGAGGCGTATCACTGTCTAAAATTTAATCCAGGTAATTGGGTTAATAAAATCATTAAATGTTTTTATTTGGGATATATTTTTAAATATTTATTTCTAGTATTTAAAAGATAAAAATTGTCATTGCATTAAATACTGATTAAGTTGGCACTATTGCTAAGTGATTTAACTGTTGTTTTAACATTACCAACTTAGTCGATTTTTTTTATTATTTAAACAAAGTCATATCTCTTAAAATAAAGAAAAAAATCAACTGATTTAACCAACATCTAATGTAATTAAAAAATTTAAGTGTTAAGTTTTAAAGGACAGTTTTTACTTTGATGTATGAACTCCAACTTTAGGGTTAAGGCCCAAATGGATAAAGTCCCATTAAATCAAATAAACAAAGGTCAGTCCAGAGTGGCTTTCCAGTGACGCAAATAGAGCGCTCCCGAGTAGCTCAGGAGCATTTCGTTCTACTTTATGGCGTTCCAGTGACGGAAAGTGTTATGCACCTGAGCTACTCCGTTTTTCTTTTCCCTTGCCCCTCATGCACCAATCCCGCTTTTGGTTTTTGTGCTTCAAACGTGTTTTTTATATTTAAGGATGGATTTTTTAAAATTATTTATTTAAAATTGATTTAGATATTAAAAAGAGATTATTATTATAAAGCCAAGAAAGGTTAAAAACAACGAAATTTTAAAATTTCTTAAAGTATCACTCTTTCCTTGTCTAAGGATGCGTTCCAGTAACTAACTTTTTAGAGCAGTTCAAGAGCTTCAAGCCCTGGAGCGTGATGCGCAAAATTTTTCGTCACTGGAAAGCTACCCTGACATAAAACCTTGGATATATGCAAAGTCGGTCTATATAAGGTCACGACATTCGGTCATATTGCTTTGACGTGTTATGACGTCACATCTCCCATTTTCGGCCATGTTGGTCAGTGCCGGAGATATACAGTATATTGTATTAGTAAAACAACTGTTTATACAACAGTTTTTAATTATTATTAAGTTGTAAATTCTTTTACTTTAAATAAAAAACATTTGGAATTACATCTTTCAACAAATATCACTACCAAAACAATGCAAAATGAAATGCGCAAATTCTAGACGCCACTGGATTGATTATCAACTTTGATTTTACCCAGTCTAGCCAACTTTTCTCCGTGGAGTGCCCTTCCTTGCGTCCCTGACCTCGAACCGCCTAAAAGTTGAGGATATGTCGCAACCTTATAACCATGAACTAACCTTGGGATATATTCATAACCCAACTCTTTTGGTTTTGGAGAGAATGGCGTTTGAAAGTGTCCAAACGACAACACATTATGTAGTTTTATACGACCTCACAATAGAGAGTTTCATGGATATTTTGTCGTCGCCTAGCACCTATTCAAACGCCGTTTTCTCTAAAACTAAAAAGAATAGGCTATGGGTATATTATAGGTTTTACATCAGGAATAGCTTAAAGGATATAAATATTAGGAAATATACAGGGTGTTCCGTTAAAATTATCAGGGTTATCATACTTAGAAGTTTAAATTTTACAGCACTTTCGGTTAAACAGGAAGTAGTATTATAATGGCCTCTAAAGGTAAAGTCTTTTAAAAAAAAGAATTTTAAGCATTTTTAAATTTTGCGATGTTCATTTGTTTTTCCATAAAACTGCATAATGTGCTGTCGATTGGATATTTTTAAACGCCATTTTCTCCAAAACCAAAAGAGTTAGGTTATAAACATACTAAAGTTTTTATCAGAAATGACTTGAAGAATTCAAATTCTAAAAATATACAGGGTGTTTCGTTTAAAATATCAAAGTTTATATCACTTCCGGTTAAACCGGAAGTAATACACAGATGCTATTATATCCAAAATTGGCATCCGATGATACAATATAACGTCCTCAAATTTGAAAACTATATTGTTGCACTGAAGAAAATAAATTGCTGGATAGCAATTTCGTTGTCACCTGGTATAGTGGAATAATAAAGCCTTTTAAACCCTCTATGTTTATAATAAAAGGGAGTACAAGATACTGAAAAGTAATTATACATTTAAGACAACACATGATTTACCAAACAAAATTAAAAGCAAACATTAGTGGCTTATGCAAGTCATTTTGGTGTATTGCTCAAGACGATAAACACAACATTATATCGCCGTAAACGTACCTACTGGTTGGGCCAAATTAAACTTGCATACTTTTTAACTAATAATTACCTTTTTAATCCGTTGCGCCTGAGTTTTTTAATTTTGGAGGGCTAATAGGTAGGGTAGGGCGGGGCTAGTTGAGTATAGAGGTAAGTTGGGCAATCAAAATATCTCAAAATCTATCGACCGCACGTGAAAGCATCAAATAGCATAAAGAAGGGGTTGAGCGAGGGGAACTTATTGTGCGACCACTAGTGGTGATGCGGCGATCGAGAAGAGTATCCGTGCGCATTGTTTATTTTGTGATTAAAAAGTAAAATAATTGCAAGCCGGAAAATTTTATCTGTGATAGTTAAATGTATTCCGTTCTCAATCAGGTAAGTGTTAATCTTAAGTAAATTTATTGCAGTTTAATTATGTATAAAGATTTTGGATATAATTCTAACGGGTTTTCTAATAAATTTACTTCTCCTTTAAAATTTCAGGTTGGGGTTAGTTGAGCTACAGTTGCCCAACTAACCCCACGGTTTAAGTATAAAATGTTTTATTTTATTATTTTTTAGAATACGGACTTCTAACAGTAAGACTACTAGAGTCTTCTCAGGATTTAAAAGAGGCTGCAACCCGAACTTTGTACAAGCAACAAAGAAAACGACCTAACCTATCTAACTTATAAATTTTCTTTGCAAATAGTTTGACCATACCCAAGAAAAGGAGCCAAATCAAACAGAAGATAGAGAAAAGCTGCAATTTTAATAGATACAGACGGCATTACAAGAGAAGCAAAATAAAACTGCCTAAAAAGTTTTAAAAGACGAAGATGAATTGATAGGTATTAAATTCACTAGTTAAGCTAAGCTAGGCACGTTGCTGTTTTATTAATGAGATTTGTTGTTTTGTCACTATAAGATTATAAATATAAAAAGCAAACTGTCAAAATGTTTTTATATTATAAACGTATCTAACATTTAAGCCATGATTTGTACTATATTTTCTAAGTGCTCCACTAGCCCCATACCCTTGCTCAACTTACCTCACCTATGGGGTAAGTTGGGCATACTTGACTATTTACATTAAAATAGATCTAGCTCCTAAATTTGACTTATTAGAAAGAAATTACTATGCACTCTATTAATAAGGGATACATTGCTAATCCATCAGTATGCATTATAAGCCAGTAAGACTTATTTTTGAGAAGCTATAACCGATTAAGTGAAAAATTGCTGAATTAGACCCGCCCTACTCTATATAGGTTTTCTTTATGTTTTACAATTTTGGTCAAATAGATTTGGACAGGACTGGACTAACGGGACTCTTTCCAAAATACTGTATAATTTAACCTTGTTGCAATAGAAATCTGATTTAGCTACAATTAAGCTAATACGTTATTCTTGTAAACAAACCATGGGAAAGGATTCACTAAAATCGAATCTATCAACAATTTAAGGATTTTGAAATTACAAATATTTTTGATAAATAATGCTCCCCATAAAGTATCTATGCATTTCTCTCGATTTTAAAAAATAACTTTATTTTAGTATCCTCTGAATAGTCACGCGACGAGATTCGCATAGCGTTACTATGTCCGCATGCATTTGATTAAACGAGTTTTATTTAAGCGTGATTTCGCGCTGTTTTTGCGTCGCTATTGGCGCTCCACTATATTTTCAGCCTTACTTTAAAGCACTTTGTCAAAATCAAGAGTCGTTACTTTTTTTATAAAGATTCTTATTTGTTATTGGTATACATTCTATACATTTTTCATAGGCTTCTACTCACAATATATGCTGGGATATTGAAGATTTTTTAAAACCTTTTATAATCGTAGTAAATAAAAAATTTAAAATACTGTGACGTATATTTTTGAATACATAGGGCCACTTTACGTCACTGGGACAAATCTACCATATGGAACTATCATCTTAGGACCATGAGACTGGTGGACCATCAAAACTAACTTTGCATTTTTTTAAAAATCATCTTAACTTATTTGACTAACTAAATTTAGTACCTATACTTCTTATCTAATATTTTTATAACTTTTTTTTCCTCTTTAAATATTAAATTTTCCAGTGTTTGTTTTGCATTTCTACGAGACCCAGTTTGTTTAATGTTTTTATTTTATTATTATGAGAGTAACCTAGAAAATTGTTTAATTTATAATTTAAAAACCTTGACACCTCACGTATATCTTTATTTGGCAAAATTCCCAATGTTAAGTAACCTAGTTAAAATGTATACTTATTTTAAAATTCCCAAAAATGTATATTTTTAAAATTCCCAAAATGTATACTCTTTTATACTAGGTGTTCACATAAAGAGGAAGAAAAAAAGTTATAAAAATTATAGTAGTAGTAGTTAGAAGTAGGTAGTGAAAGTGAAGTCAAGTATAAAGTTAAAGTTTTAGTTAAGCCTCGTACGGGCTACCCCTAGTGGGGAGTATGCCCGTACCAAATTTAGTTAGTTTTTTCGTCCACCGGTCTCATGGTCCCAAGAAGATAGTTCCACATGGTATATTTGCCCAAGTGACGTAAAGTGGCCCTTATGTAATTTCAAAAATATACGTCACAATACTTAAAAGTAAGGAACAATTTTAGACAACAAAATATTTTTCAAACAACAACCAAAGCAAACGTTAGTGGCTTATGCAAGTCATTTTAGTGTATTGCTTAAAACCATAAACACCATAACATCGCCATAAACGTACCTATATAAAGTTATTAACGATGCAAGTGAATAACCCCAATACCACAGGAAAAGAGAAAACGGAGTCAGCAGCAGGAAGTCACTTTTAGAAAGATGCCTTTAACATGCTATGCTGTAAACTTTAAAGTACATATCTGCATACAAAAGATAACAAACACGAAATAATTTCTTAAGCAGGTTCACTTGAACTAGAAAAATATTGGTCCATCTTACTTTAAAATGCTTTGTCAAAATCAAGAGTCGTAACTTTTTTAATAAATGTTTTTATCTGTTATTGGTATACATTGCTTACATTTTTTTCTTAGGCATTTAATGACATTATATACTGGGATACTAAAGCTCTTTTAAACCCTTATATGATCATAATAAGTTGAGAGATAAAGATACTAAAAAGTAAGTATAAATTTAAAACAACACGAGATTTTTTAAAGAACAACCAAAGCAAATGTTAGTGGCTTATGCAAGTCATTTTAGTGTCTTTCTTAAGACCATAAACACAACATATCATACGTGCAGGTACACATACTGATATTAAAGTTGTAAGCGATGCAAGGGAATAACCTCAATCCCACAGGAAAAGAAAAACAATATTTTCCTTTTCTTTCAGAAAGATGCCTTAACATGCTTTAAGTTAAGTTAAAAGTACATATCTTTATACTAAAGATAAAAAACAGGAAATAATTTATTAAGCAGATTCATTCGGATTGAAATATGTCTTATATCTATCTTACATTTAAAACCTTTGGAAAAATTTAAAGACGTAAACCTATATCTTTTTACATGGCACTATCAAAGTTCGTACTAAAGCTTTTCTTTAAACACTAAGTATTGATTTGCAAAAATAATAGCTACTAATAGCCTAGTTTACACCTCGTGGGCCAACTAGATCCGTGGACTTATTATTGTTAGGTCACCAGTGTACACCAATTTAGTTTATGGATTAATTTAATTAAATTAGGTTTAATCCTAGTACCAAAATGACACCTGAGCATATGATCAGAACCAAACCTGAATTTTTTTATTTTTTAAAACTGTATCGCTTTAAAATTCCATTTAAAAACAATTAGAAAAACAGTTTTGATAAAATATTAACAAAATGTTAACAAACAACAAAACTATTTAGGTAAGGACCGAAATTCAACGTCTTTTTCGTTAATGAAAGACGCACTATCAAATATTAAGGCTGTCATTTTGGTTCACTAGAACGATGTGTAAACACCAAAGAAAATCATATTGGAATGGCAAATTTTATGACTTAAGTGTTTACACCGTAAATAAAGTACGCGGGACGTCTTTTAAACCTCGAACTAAAAATTTGATCCTTCCAGTGTAAACAAGGGGAATGTTTCATATCAAATTTCAGAAAATTTAAAGTCGGCTACTTCAAATCCTTTTAAAAATTAGCTAAGAAGAATATCCGCTCTCATTGTCGCGGTTAAGTATGCCAAATTTCTTACCCAAATTTTTTTATCCATTTCAAGGAAAACACTTTAAAACTATTTAAAAGGTTTTTCGTTTTTCGACTGTTTTGCATTTTTTGTAAAAATGTTCCTTGTTTAAACAAACCAAAACATTAGGGTAATATTTCAAGGAATATAAAATAAATTTACACCTCTTTTATCGGTTGGCTCAGGTTTTTGCTTTGCTGAGCTGAGATAAGCCACAAAAGGAAAGCAACTAATATGTACAGTTTCTGTTTGTTCTCGGTCGTGGTAGGACGTTGGAAGGGATTCCATGCGGCTCTCACGTAGTATCGTGCATGGAGGATGTAGAAGACGTTCTGGTGCTCCGAGGAAGATAGGAAACTAGCAGCTGAATTTGAAAAGGCATCTTTTATCTGGAACCAGGCGCTGTGAGTGAAAATTCCTATAACCTGATGTTTCCTGTTTGGCGTGCTGCAAGAAGTGTTTTCCAATGGCGAGAAATGGAGTCTGGCGTCGCGGGGGTGGGGGGCTGCACTGAAAGAAACCGGTTATGCGCGATACAAGTAGCAGTTCCAGGGAAGATTGCCGAAATTCATGCAACTTCATAAGTTCAAGATTAAATAAATAGTGAAAGAATTCGGAATTTCTAGGAGCTATAGAGCTCCAGATCTTCCCCCGAATGTGCTGGCAGAGACAACAATGAGACGAGCAACTAAATGTAAATAAATTATACGAGAGAGAGATAGCTGCTGGGCCTTCCTTGTCTGTCTTCAAGGAAGGCAAACGCAGATGGCGCGTGAGTCGACTTTATCGTTTGCCCGCCAAATTCAAATTATATAGCTGTGCTATTTTTGCCCTTAATGTTAGGTACTTGTTTTTGTTTCCTATTAATATAAAATATTGGGGTTTAGTTCAATAATTACACACACCTTATTAAAAATGTAATTTATTTGGTTTTTATAAAGATTTTTTCTTTCACATAACCATGTCAATATTATCTTAAATTATCTTTTGAAAAGCACAAATTTAATATATACACTGTGATCACTAATAAAAGTCAATATTCAAAGTCCAATTAAAGGTAAAAACCACGAAACACACAATAAATCACAGAAAATGTAAACAAACTGTCCAAACAAATCGGCCATTGAAAAATATCAAACACAAATATCGATTATCATTTCGGCGTGACTGCCTGCGGCAACGTTTGTCAAGTTAAAAATATTCGATTCATGGTATATTTTCTTTCTCTTAATTAGATGTGAGCCAAAAAGGACATTAAAGTTTACATGCAGAAATTGTAAACAACTTGGCAACCAGGGCAAAGCGATGATTGCTCCATCTACGATAGCCTGCCATGATGAAAGACAAAGACATGTTTATTGGAACTTGCGTTAAACCAGAAAGAGATAAATACAATGGACAAATTGTTAGGACCAGTTACTCGTCTCATTCTTGTCTCTGGTGCTGGTAAATTGGACCGTGAGGGACCAAAGCCAAGAATTAATAAACCAACCAACTAATATGTATACAGTCTAAAAGTAGATTTTTTGTTTTGATAGTATTTTGGTTCTTTTAAAAACCCATACAAAAGAACTCAAAATAAAAAATAAATTCATATCTTATAAAATAGTATACATATTATACATACAAGGGTAAAAATTTAATTTCCGTTTTCGAAACGAAAAATGTAATATTATAAATATGTAAACGTTTTTAGGCAAGCAAAAAGTTAGTGGCAAAAATATTTATTTAGGTGTAACTAGGAACGCTACAGATTTATATCACTAGTCAATTTACATACCTACAGGGTGGCGTCTTTTGTTGACTTTGCAGGATATAGCGAAAACCAAGAGAGATAGAACAAATAATCTGATTGCTCAATCTCAATTTCGATTTTTGAAACAAATTCAGTGGTTCAAGCAAATTATGGCTAACTTGATTTGTTTTGGATATAAAGAGTGTTTTTAAAATTTTCCCAATTTGGCCATGCACCTGCAATTCGCTTCATATTAAAGGTAAAGAAAAATGTAAATAGAAAAGTTTAAGGAATTTTTGCGTAAAATTCAGTGGAGTACCTATATTTTTTTCATTGGCTTTTATTTTAAAGTTATAACACAAAGTCGTTTTTTTTAATGGAACACACTGTTTATTTTATCATTAGTTTTTAAAGGTCCTCTTAAAATCTATAAAAAATACTGTATTGTTGTCCAAATTTTTTAATGTCTTTGGAAACTAAACTTGAATAAATAAAATTATATGCAGGGTGTTCATTTAAAACTTTCCACTCAAGTTATCTTCGAAACGAGACAGATTTGAGAAAATCACCGAAACACGTCAAGATATTTATTAAGGCGGAACGTTTTTACAAGAATTGGACGGCGCTCCTTTAACCCCTTAACCACCAGGACCACCACCCCAAAATTCTTAAATGAGAAGGCGGGTCGATTGATACATCATTTTAAAGCTCCTGACAAGTACTTTATAACCCTAGAATATGAAGTCAATATCTTCACCTATTACAAAATGGCGGTACTTTAAAATTACCTAAATACCTAATTTGGATGGCCATATTTCCGAAACTAATAAAGTTAGATGTACCTAATGTGGTGTTTTCTTAAAGGTCTTTTTAATGGTGATACTGGTAGTAATATACAGGGTAGAAGAAAAGTACATATTTTTTTATTTAAGAACCCTGTATATTATTTTACCATTAAAAAGATCTTTAAATGAGCTTTAAGAAAATACCACATTAAGTACATCTAACTTTATTAGTTTCGGAAATATGGCCATCCAAATTAGGTATTTAGGTAATTTTTAAAGTACCGCCATTTTGTAATAGGTGAAGATATTGACTTCATATTTTAGGGTTATAAAGTACTCGTCTGGAGCTTTAAAATGATGTATCACTGGACCCGCTTTCTCATTTAAGGAATTTTGGGGTGGTGGTCCTGGTGGTTAAGGGGTTAAAGGGGCGCCGTCCAATTTTTTGTAAAAACGTTCCCCTCAATAAATATCTTGACGTGTTTCGGCGATTTTCTCAAATCTGTCTCGTTTCGAAGATAACTTGAGTGGAAAGTTTTCAAATGAACACCCTGTACAATAATTCTACCCAAAATAAAACTGACAATTTTTATTTTTATTGACAAAGCAAAGACATCATTTTTTTATATTAAAAATATAATATGTTAATTTTTCCTAATTAATTAGGTAGAAATGGTAGAATTTGTATAAATCTATAATTTTTTCTTATAAAGTACTTACATGTCAATATACCGGGTGCACACGAGATTACTAGCAAGTCTGTTAGTTCCTTAAAAAGTGTTATACGATTTTGAAATATTGGTCAAATGTATGGTTAAATAGGATGCAGATTTAAGATATTTAAGATTTTATCTGCCATATCCTGTTTAACCAGAAGTGCTTTTAACTTCGCTATTTTAAATAAAAACAAGCAATTCCAAGGAAATACATGTACCACATTTTATACCTATCTTCCTTATTTTTGAAAAAATGGCGTTCGAAAATGTCATGTTAACCGCTGTTTTTGAAAATTTGTTAAAAACTAATGACGGTAGAAATGGACTTATCGATACCCTAATTTGCAAACACATTTTTGTTCAAAATAAAAGTTAGTTACTTAAACTATTATAAGATATAAATTAAATAGAATTTCTATTGTTTCTTTACTTGAAATTACTTTAAAAACATTTACCTACGTAACAAATGATAAGAAACTATATTTAAGATTATTTTAATATGATTTAAAAAATATTTTTGTCTCTGCTGGAAAATTTTGTGGATATGGAATTAGCCGGTTTGCGAATTAAGGTATTGTTATGCGATATTTTAGACATCGTCACCTTAACTGTAAAACCACCTAACTCAATTTTTAATAAATCGTGCATTGCCATCTTTAGCCTTATAAAATAGGGCTAAAGATGGGATCAAAGTCACATTTTTTTATATGAATTAATTTTAAAACCACCTAATTCCAGTTTTTGTAAAAAACTGCGATTTTGATGTTATTTCTAGCCTTATTTTATAAGGCTAAAGAGAGTAATGCCAGTTTAATTAAAAATGAAGTTAGGTGGTTTTACAATTAAGGTGACGACATGTTTAATAATCTCTAAATCCCATTACCTTAAAATACAGTTTCCGTTTTTACCCAAGAGTGCCACAAAAATATAAGCCATCAGGAATATGCATCCCATATATCCAATTAAAATTTCAAAATCCTGTAACACTTCTCAAGAAAATGACAGGCTTGCTCATAATTTCATGGACACCCGATAATTTTTATTTCCAATAAAAATTTAAAAGGTAAAAGTATTAAAAAAAAACTAGTTTAACTCACAAAAATATATGTACAATTAATCCGGTTTTAAAAATATTGACTGTTTTTTAACTCTTAATCTGAGGGGTAGCCAAAAAGTTTATTTAATTAAATAAAAAGTTTGCTTAACCAAGACTTCTTCACTTAAATTTAAAATTTTAAAACATGACATAGCAGACTTTTCTTAAAATTTCAGTGAAAAAAAATATAGAGTTTTAAAAGCAACACAACTTGTCTTACTTTATTCTTATGAGCAATATCTTTAAAACAACGCTTAGGTTCTTTAGGTATGGCATGTACACAAATCTTGAATAAATATTTTATTTTGTTGGGGAACACAGACAAGAAATAAAAACTCAAAAACCATCTTTTTGTTATCTGAGGGCTATAAAACGTAAAAGTTTGTAATTATTTTGGTCCGCAATTTTCCTGCGATAACAATTCTTTCTTTGAAGACAAGTTTAAATACAGTATTTTAAACTCGACTAAAAAGTATTTATTTTTGTGAAATTAAAATTGGTTTTGTAAATTAAAAACATTTACCACAATATTAAAAATATTGATGCTAATCGGTAGTATTATTTGAAATTTAAAAATTAGTGTTAAAATTGACGGAAAATTATTAGCAAATGGTCAAAAATATTACTTTTTAGTTTTGTAAGAAAATCATTGCCAAAATAAAAATTGCTGTTAATTTAAAATAAACACATTATAAATGAATTTGTTTTATCTTTTTAATAAGGTAGATTAGATTAGATTAGATTAGATTAGGAGGTGGATTGTATATCCTCTATCACTGGAACCTGCTCAGGTTTATTGTGTGTTCTCCGTCCATAGGTTAAAGCACGCTGTCCAAGGCAGTCTTTTAATCACACTCACACTGCACTCCACAAGCCTGAAACCGGCTCCTTGGTAAATCTTGCCGCTTTAGGTTTTCTTCACAGCTTTGCAAACCGCAGACGACAAAGGGCTTCACAGAAGCACCATACATGTTCTGCGGTTTCTTCCTCCTCCTGGCAGAACCTGCATAGGTTTCCTTCTACCAGGTCCATGATTTCCAGGTGTTTATTCAATCTGCAATAACCTGTTAATTGACCCACTATTTTTCTTACTGCCTTTCGGTTGTAATTCAGAAGGTCGTAAATTCCGGCGAGTAAGCCTTAATGAATACTTTCGCTTGACGCTGTCCTGGTGTTCTTGTCCACCAGTCTTGGGATTCATAATCCATGATCTAATAGATGACCTTACTTGGCATGACGGAATACCGCAGTAGGGCTCGGGAGCTTCTCCGTTGCCTTCGTGGCCTTCGTGTCCTGGTACCCAGGCAATGGTTAGCTTGTTGGACGCACCCACCTCTTCCAGGGCAATTACGCAGTCCCGCACCAGCTTGGAGCTGATTTTGCATGACCTGATCGCCCTGATGGCTGCCTGACTGACCGAGTAAATTACTATGGCTTTATCCACATAATTCCTTCTAATAATTTCCCTAGCACATTGTTCTATGGCTACAATTTCAGCCTGGAACACAGTAGGGTGTTGTCTGAGACCCAAGTTTATTTCTGGTCCTTGGTTTGTCCCCATATATGCCTGCTCTAGCTCCTTGGTCTGTTTTGGAGCTGTCTGTGTACCAGATTAGGTCGGCTTTAATGGGAGGTCCTGCCACCCAGTCCTTTCTGTCCGGTATCAAGGTTTGAAAACCTTTGGTTAGCCAGGAGCTTGGTACCATCTTTGTCTGAAGGCATCTCACACAGTAAGTTGACTTCTTGGTCCTCCTTGAATCTTCATTGTATGGCCCTTTCTGTCTTATGCTGGCCTTGTTTGAGACGGTATTGTACCGCTTTTACTTCACCCTGTATGTATATGTGAAGTGGCGGAGGTTAATAAGGTATATAGGTTCAACTTAAATACATGAGCTATTTATTAAAAATGCAAAATCACCCTGTAGCTTAGAAAATAAGAGGGCCATGATGGCTTTGTTTATGGCATCTTACAACTTACAACCTGACACACGTCATTTGAATAACTTAGGTAAGTTATTAATATTTTTTATAAATTAAAAATCGGTAGACCTTTGGCACTTTATAAAAGCTAAAAGTTTGTCAGTGCATGCTACCAACATAGGGGAAATCGATGAGATACTACGAAGTTTGACTTATAGTGGCTTTGGCAGGTAACAGGTTCCAAAGGTTAATTAATTGAAACATAATTTTCGTCACTTTGTAAAAGCTGAATTTTACATATGTTACTCGGGTACCTATTAACCCCAGTAGAAAGATAGTTTTGACGGTTTAAATTCCTTGGCAGAGAAACATTTTTCCGTGTAGCCCCATGGTCTAATGAAGTCAAATATTTCTGTTATTTAACAATATATGACAAAAATCTTATATAAAAGTTGTATGGTTTCTAAATAGGCATGTCATAAAAACATTTCAATATATACAGAGTAATTCAAAAACATTTTTTTTAAAAGTGACCTTACAGCAATAACTTTTTTGGAACACTCTGTATAGATCAAATTTTTTGGGACATCCTATGTCGAAACTTTACAGATATTACATAAGATTTTTGGTTATATTTTGTTAAATAACAGAAATATTGGACTTTCTCGAACCATTGGATCATCTCAAAATGTTATTTTGCCAAGGGGTTGGAACTGTCAAAACTATCTGCAACTGAAGAAATATCTTTCAATAGGTACCTTAGTAACATAAAATAAAATTTTGCTATTACAAAATGACAAAAGTTAAGTTTTAATTTACTAACTTTGGTACCTGTTACCTGCCAAAGCCACTATAAGTCAAACTTCATAGTCTTCATTTCTTCTACCTATGTTGGGGCATACGCTGACAAACTTTTAGCTTTAAAAAACATAACGAAGGTCTGCCTCTCACCAGCTTCTGGACTATAAGAAAGTTATTACCAATTATTAAAACTAAATAAATATTACAAAGAATGTCGATTAAAATAAAAAACTTTAAAACATAAAAACAAAAAAGTTGATTGAGATATTTAAATGAATGGTAAAAGTTTAGGTTTAAGTAAGTTTAACTAACACCCACGCGACGACGCGACGCAGTAAAGTAATTTTAACACAGTAATCTCGATGGATTGCCAATTTTATAACCTGCGTAAAACAAAAGTTACATTTTATGGGCGAAAAAACCGGTTTGTGCGCAAGCAAGTTGAGGGTAAACGCACCTGGCGCCAAACAAACTATCCGCATTATCGGAAAGAATTTGTCGACGGCGTTCTGGTTTTCTGTTCGAAGTACGGTAGCTAATGAGCGTCACGGTCAGACAGCGGGTACGGGGTGCGGGTGTGTGTATTTTGCCACGGCTTTTAAGTGCGAATGTTCGTCCACCCCTTCATTTGTTTACTGCACGAGGTCGTAAAAATCCGAAAAATGCTTCTTGTCACTGCGGATCTAAATGTAGGTTATCTATGTTTTAACACCATTGTGAAGTTTATCATTATATGCTTCGGGTGTGGTTTATTTGGTGTTAAAGTTATCATAAAATTTTAAAGACACCAAATGCAGCAAATATCAACAATATTTATAGTTTTCATGGTTAAAGAGAAAAATAACAACATGTTTTATAATAACACAAAAACTAATTACTTTATATTCCGTTTTCTTCAACATAAAATATTTAATTTTCATCTTGTCAACCAATTTTGCTTTAACTCAATTATTTTACAATGTAGTACAAAATAGCTAGTTTGTACTTGGCATATTACAGCCATTAAGCTACCTATCCTTGTTTGAAGAGCTTTTAGTAATAGCTACTAAACTGGTTTAAAACCCTTTAAGATACTTGTTGTGCTGCTATAAACTAGATTCGCTATAGAATGTGGCTTTTCGTAAATGGTCGTATAAAAGTAAACGATTGCTAAACAACGAGATAACTTAAGTACATTTATTATTAGTAATCGGTAAAATGAAATTTACGTACCTATGAAAATGCAATATTTTTTTATACGGGATGATGCAAAAATCGACCACGAATCTTAAGGGGGCGATTCTACTTGACATAATAAGGGTAGAGCTTTATATATTTTTTTAAATGTCATTCGTTTTCGAGTTACAAGCCGTCAAAGTTCAATTTTTATTTTGGGTTTTCGCCATATTGCATTTATTTTTTAACCCATTCAGTTGATATTTGGCACACAAATCGGGCTTTGCAGATTCTAAAATTTTAAGACAAAAGTACTTTTTAAAAAAAAACTTAAAATTTATTTACATCATAACTTTTTATTTTGACAGATACCTCAAAGCATGGGCATTTTATAGACAATCAAAAATTTAAAAAATAAGGTAATCTTCATTTAAGTCGATTAACCTCACCGTTTAGGCACCAATAGACATCAAAGTTTTCATCAATTTCAATCAAATTACCTACATACATACAGGGTGTCAGTAAGTCAACCGACAAACTTTACAGGGCGATTCTACAACAAAAAAATAAGAAAAAAACTTCATATAAACATCTTAGTTTTTGAACTACGGTGTGTTAAATATAATAAATATTAAAAAAAAACTTTTTATTTTAACACCCCGTTGTTCAAAAACTAAGACGTTTAGGACATATGTTTATATGAAGTTTTTTCCTATTTTTGGCGTAGAATCGTTTGGTTAAGTTTGTCGGTTGAGTTACTGGACACCCTGTATGTATGTAGGTAATTTGGTTAAAATTGATGAAAACTTTAATTTAGGTTTTTGATTGTCTATAAAATGGCGCCCCCAGCTTTGCGATATCTGTCAAAATAAAAAAGTTATGATGTAAATAAATTTTAAGTTTTAGGTAAAGTGCCCTCTGGCTGCATTTAAAAAAGTACCTTTGTCTTCAAATTTCAGAATCTGCAAAGTTCGATTTGAGTGCCAAATATCAAATGGATTGGTTAAACAATAAATGCAATATGGCGAAAAAAACCAAAATAAAAATTGAACTTTGACGGCTTGTAACTCGAAAACGAATGACATTTTGAAAAAAATTATATGAAGCTCTACCCTTATTTTGTCAAGTAACATCACCCCTTAAGTTTTGTGATCAATTTTTGAATCACCCTGTATGTATAGTGTATTAAAATTAATTTAAAATTATTTATTTAAAAAAAAAACTTTTTCAGTTACAATTTTTATTTAATTTTGATGTTAGGTGTTTATTTATACAGTGTATTTAGTTATAAAATGGCGCCTCATATAGTTTTGTTATTTGTTCACAAAAAATCCGGAAACACGTCGATTCCTATCTTTAGTATCCACCGCTTGTCTAAATTCAGGACCTCCTCCAACTTTTAAAATGTTTGTTTTTTTTTAAGAAAATTTAAAGACTTTAGTAAGGAGACATAAACCAAATATTTGGCAACAAATGACGACATATATATCATATATATATATATATATATATATATATATATATATATATATATATATATATTTATATTGGTAACTCACTTGTACACGTAAGTTTATAATCATTATTACACGTTGTCTCCATATTGTAGCCTTGAAAAAGAAGTAAACTATTTCGAAAGCTTGGTGATTCAAAAAGAGTTTTTCTAAGCCCAAATACACCTGACTGTTTCCTCAATGAACAACCTAGTGTTTAACTAGTCAGTCGAGACGAGACTACCCTCTACCGTTATATGTATATATATACACATATATATATATAACTAAGAGCTAGACGCCAAATTGAAAAAATATTAGATAGAAAAGAAAGGTCTTTTGGTACATTATTTTAAAGCTCCTGACGAATATTTCATAACCCCAGAATATAAAGTTAATACTTATACCCACTATAAAATGGCGGTACTTTAAAAATTATCTGAATACCTCATTTGAATGGCGATATTTCCGAAACTAATAAAGTTGTACACTAGTGTGGTACTTTAATAATTTAATTTAATAAATGTATCGTCAATATTATCTTTGTATGTTAATTCAAAAATACATTTTATATTTATAATATCCCTTTAAAATTATTTTATTAAAATTATTTTAATTATTTTTTATACATTTTTTTATTTTATTACTACATACTATTAAGCAGCTTAAGTCGCTTTTCCCGCGTCTGTCCCTATGTCTGTACCTATGTTTGCTCAGATCTTTAAAACTACTCGACGGATGTTATAGCAGTTTTTAGTAGATAGAGTGATTTAGGGAGAAGGTTTATATGTATAATTGTTTCCAAAAATTTTTACGGTTAGGGAAAGGAAAAGGAAATTGTTTTACTCCGAATTTAACGCGTACGAAGCTGCAGGCAAAAGCTAGTTTATATAAAATAATCGTACTCCATGCAAGTTCTGATTGTATTATCATAAGATAAGAAAATTTTATTAAACCCTTTATTAAAACAGTTTTAAAAAGATTTCTTAAATAAAATACTTTAAAACTTTCAAAACTATGTATTATAATCATAATCCTACTTAGCTGTAAAAAGCTTTACGTTTAGAATATTTCTTATAATTTTATGAAATTCTTTTCAAGACAAAGAAAATAAAAAATAATAAAAAGTACATGAATAGGATATCCTTCTACTTTTCTTTTTCATTTCCGTTTTAAGGCTTATTCAATTTTAAAAATTCATAAACACGTATTGCTAAAGTTTTATGCATGTCTGGGATTTTAAATTTATATCAGAAAGTTTTACATGTTTATACAGGTTCCTTAAGTTCGCACCATATAAAAAACTTTTTTATTATTAATTCTACGAAAAAAAAATTCTTTATAAAACCGAAAATGGAATTATTAGATATTATTTTTTTGCAGTGATATACGAGGTTTGTCAGGAAATATGAAGTTGGCTTAAGTCGAAAGTACCTTTATTTTTCATAAATTTTTAGAATAAATTTTTAAAAAGTAGAGATGTTTGAGTTTAAAAATATTCAAATATGCAAACTTGCTCATTTTTATAAAAAAAAAAAAAATATGCTTTAACGGTAAAAATTTAACTTTTTATATAAGTGAATAATTATTTCAAAATGTAATATGTAAAGAAAGCTTTAGAACTGCCTAAACAGCGAAAAATCACAGATATGCTTGTTATCGCAAAAAACAAAATACAAAAGTTTCATTTAGTAAATGAAGCAGTTTGCATATATGAAAGCTATTTTTAATTTTAAACATACTTTCTTTTAGAATTTTGATTTTATAAAAATTAAGGTAACGTATGTCCTAAAAGTTTTGGCACACAATATTTATCGGTTTTTTGAATGAAGAAATTTATTTAAACACTAACTAGTTATCATAAATTACAACTCATTACTTAACTAAACTATACTATCGAATTATGTGGAGTGGGCAGTGGCCCATTCTGCTCTACCAGACGCAAATTTCTTCGAATGTCTCTCATGAGGTCTTGGACGGAATTCAGTTCAATTTCTCTTAATTTCTCGTAAATTCGCACGTGGTCTTTCACTTTTGGGAGATTCAGACATGGTATTCCCTGCTCGCACTCCGCTATTGTTCTATAAATGATTCTGCGTAAAATGTTTTCATTCTGGAATATTCGACAGATTTCAGCTTTGGGTATCCGCCCAACTAACATGTAGATGCTTTTTCTTATTTCTAATTTATACGACATCTTAAAGCGAAAACTTCAAAATAAATAAATTTCAACTAACAGTAAATAAAGTAAATAAACTTTTGTTTTCAAAGGCAACTTGATATTATTTGGTTTTTGTTAAAATTAAAGACAATGGGTTTTGTGCCAAAACTTTTAGGACATACGTTACTTTCCTTTTAAGCAACATTCATATTTTATGACATAGCTCGTATACCACTGTAAAAGATAATATTTGATAATGGCATTTTGAAATTTTGACCACGCAAAACTTTTTATAAAAATTAATTTTTTGTTAAATTAATAATAAAAAAGTTTTCCATATGATGCGAACTTATTTAGACACGCTGTATACAAGGTGTTCCAAATCTATTTGTACACGAAAAATCTTCGCCTCAGTACAACAAAAGTATAGAAGGAACAGTTTAAAAATGTAAATTCGGTGCTCTTTGATAGGAAAAAAAATCACAAAAAGTTTAAAGCAAATAAATCGGCATGCTTGTCTTCGCGGCCGCCTTTGCTATATTTCTTTTATGATATGCCGGTTGATGCAGCTGGTCATCGCACTATGGGATAGAAATTAATTTTTTGGTCAAAATTCTGAAACTTACCAATCTAACTTAAAATGAGGTTCTTTTTACTGGAAAAATATTATAAATTATTATAAATGCTTTTTGGAAACCTAAAACTTATTATATGACATATATTATAAATTTACACCCCCTTAACATTATTATTTTTCATTGTACAAAATAAACTAAAATGTCAGCTTATTTGGTTAATTCGGTAGTATTCTAATCAGTAATCCGATGATTATTATCTCATATGATATACAGGGTACGACAATAGGTATGATTTTTTAAAATGGAATACCCTGAATATTATATCACCACCAAAAAATCTTTTAAAATGCTTTAAAAAATACTACATTTGATGTGTCTATCTCAATTAGTTTCGGAAATATGACCATCTAAATCTGAAAAATAATTTTAAATTATTCTTAGAATCGTAATAGAGATACACTCATTTTTTAACGTATAAAATAAATAAAAACACTGTTTTGTTGGGTAGATTCTGTAGAATCCATATCTTTCATCAGAATGCTTTTATCTTTTAGGATATACAGTGTAGGACAAAACATATTAAATTTTAAAATGGAAAACTTTGTAAATTATAAAAATCTTGTATCTGTCCTTACGCTCAGAAGTAGCAAAAAGTAGGAAGGCAATTGTAAGTACAAAAACTGATAAAGAAAAAGGTAAAAAATCTTTAACAAAAGTAGCGAGACTTCCCGAGACTGCATCGGAAACAACAATAGCTCTTATTATTTAAACTCTTACTTTTTTAGTAAACAAGGCTAATAATAAACTAAGTAGATTAAATGTTGTATTTTTATGTTTACTTAAAATACATTTTCAAGTTCCTTATTACCCCAATAGAAGTCGTCATATCCTTTTATAATTTTGCGTACATGTAGTTTGGAGTATCTACTTTGAAATACACAGCATGAGCCATTAAAATTTCAAAGTTGCTTTTTGACCAAACTAATGGATTTCTATCTCATAGTGTATCGGCGCGTCGCTGTAAAGGATAGCGGCGCCTTTGTAGAAAATAGTCCGATTGCAGGCGGCCTTTTTTAGGTTTTTTTTGTAATATTTTCAAAGGGTACCGAATTTGCGCTTTTAAAATGTTCTTACTATAACAACGTTTCTTAAATATAGCATTTTTGTTGCCACGTAGATTTTTTTAAGGAAAGGAGTATATATATATATTTTAACAAATTCTTCATTATTAAATTTTACATCAAAAATATAAAACACACTATACTTTAATTGTTGCTGGTTTTTGAGATATTAAAGGCATGCTGATTTACTAATTGACGATTTAAAATAAGGTAAGAAAATTTTGTTTTGATTGCTAACTATTTTTAAATATTTAGGACTTGGAACAATTTGCCAAACATTTGTCCAAATTAGCCAACCTATTTGCGCTCTCCTTTGACGCCAAAAAACCGACAAGCTCTGAATCACCGGCGAATCATTCGCCAAACCCTTGAAACGAGGTGAATTCCATTCACGTCCACGTACGCGCTATGTAGCGGGATATGCGGTGCGGAGCGGCACGGCGAATTGTTGCAAATCTGGACAACGCGATCATACTAAAAATATTACGCAATCTGTTAGCAGTTTCCGGGATCTTTTAATATCATAAAAAGTGTTTGTATAATTTTTAGATGTTAAACATTTTTTACATTTTTTACACAACATTTTGTGATACCTGGTATTTACAAAAAATATTAATATAAATATTAATTTAAAATATAGATTTTTTAAAAGCTTTTATTCCACTGTATTAAATAAAAAAAAGAATATTATGTATAATATATAATAGGCGACCCTAATCTATTAAAGGAATTAAGGTGTTTTTTATTAATTATACTTTGGCCACTATAAATTTATAATGAATACCTAGTAAGTAACTCCGGTTACTGTAGTTTTAAACCAATAAAATACAATTTTTATTGTGGTTACTAGGGTTACTGACTTTTAAACCAATGAAATACGTGTTTTTGAGGACTCTTTGTTTGACCTCCGGACAGTGCGGACGTGCGTAAAGGACTACAAAGTTCTTCCCGGAGTGGCGGCTAGAGGTGTCGTACGAACGCTTTTTTACCTTCGGGGATCAAGGAAAGATTCACGCTAAATTGATGGCATCTTTCTTCTGGATCTAAGCGCTGTGAGCGAAGATTCCTATAAGCTGATGGTATCCTGTTTGGTGGTGAATACGAGGTATTTCTCAAATGGCGGGACATAGATGGGCGTGCCATGGAGAACTGTCAGTAGTGAAAGTGAAGGTTATACGTAACACCAGTAGCAGATCTTAGTTCGACCTCCGAAAATTTATGCATTGCATCGATTGTTGAATTGTTTGTTTTCTTTTTGGAATTTCTGGGAGCTACGAGCTCGATTATCCAGATTTTCCGCCGACGAAGCCCTGGAAAGCATTGACCGGAAGGGGGAGAGTGGTGGATTGGACCTGAAGGGACCAAAACCAAGAAAAAAATAGAAATAGAAATAGAATAGAATAGAAATACGTGTTTTGTTTAGGCGCACCAATTTATAGTAAACAGAGTATAGATAAAAAAATCTTATCCAAACTCAACATTTTAAAACTTTATATATTTTATAAAATGCATAAATAATATTAAAAAAGTTTTGTGTAACTTTACTTTAAAAAGTTCTTTAAATTTATTTTCAGCTTATTATTTTCTTACGCCTTTATGACGAGCAAATGGCTTAGAAAAAGCTGTGTAAAATATATCAACTGAAAAAAGTTTCAGCATATTTTAACCATCTATTTCTTAACACTTTGTTACTTTTAATTCTATTTTTTAATGATCTTTTTTTCTTTTTGTTTAACCATTTCTTTTAAATAAAAAAAATTGACCCCACGCGCAAAATACCTAAATTTTTTTGAATGAATAAGTTTTGTTTTTGTGTTTTTGTTATTATCATATACCTAACTAGGTTTTTGGAAGGTACCTACCTAAAGATTTTTTTCTAAAGACAATTAAAGAAACACGCAGTTTTGTAGAAGCTATTTACTAGTGCCTAAATTAACAGTCGCTGCTCAAATAAATTTTGACTTTAACAGGAGTTTTTACTTTGAAGGGTAGAAATAAAGGCTTTATTATAAAAGCACCCTGTTAAAATATATGAAGTAATTACATAAAATACCAGAACAAACAATGAAACAATGATTTTTCAATTTTAAAATTACAATTAATTTTATATTCAATCAGTTATTTCTTCCTAACTTTAGTATTCTAGAGAAATTTTAGGTATTGATTTTAAATTAGGGTACTTGCTTTTAAATAATATTTAGCTTATTGCAATTTTGCGGTAGGCATAGACATTCATAAATAATAAGAAAAAAATGTTTTTCCTTATTTTTATTGGGCGGACTCTTTAAAATATTAAGTATTCAGTATTAAAATTTAACATTCAGTGTGTATTAGCTCCAGAACTTGCACCAATCTTAACTCGGCTCGGCTCTTTCGAATTTCTTACAACACAGGTATCTTTCCGGAAAGCTGGAAAGCTGCACGTGTTCAACCTATTCCCAAGAAAGGATCTAAATCTCTTCCATCTAACTATAGACCAATTTCAATTCTCTCAGTTCTTTGTAAAGTAATGGAAAAACTAATTAATTCACAAATTCTTAAGTACTTAGAAAAACACAAAATTTTGCATGACAGGCAGTATGGATTTCGCCACAAAAGATCTACAGCAGATCTTCTTTCCTTCGTATCACACTGCTGGAATAAGTCTCTTGAGTTTCTAGGTGAGCCGCAGATCGTTGCTCTTGATATATCCAAAACTTTTGACCAGGTCTGGCATGCCGCACTTCTTAATAAACTTCCGTCGCGTCGTATGGTCTTTCAACTAAACTCTGTACTTGGCTCTCTAGTTATCTATCTGATCGTCGTATATCAGTTATTGTGGACGGCCATTCTTCAAGCTTTCACCAAGTAAATGCTGGAGTCCCTCAGGGCTCAGTTCTGGCACCAACATTGTTTCTTCTTCACATCAACGACCTTCTCTCGTCCACAACTAATTCCATTCATTTATAGTTTCGCCGACGATAGTACCCTTCTCTCCAGTTTTCAGGTTCCTAAACCCATTACTAAACCTGACTTGTAAAACAAACGCAGAGCGATGCAGATATCTCTCTCGCAGGATCTTAATTTAATATTGGATTGGGGCGCTAAAAATCTCGTCCATTTTAATGCATACAAAACACAATCATGTTCCTTGTCGCGAAAAGAGTCATCAAATACTCATCCTTTACTTATCAGCGGCCAAGTTTTACAGAGCAAAGACACCTTTAATCTTGTGGGCGTCACATTTGAGAGTAACCTTAACTGGCATAAACACATTGTATCTATAGCCACGGCAGCTTCAAAAAGCTTGGATTTCTCTTTCGAGCCAAAAAGTATTTTTCTCCTTCTAATTTATACACTTTATATGTGTCCCAAATCCGACCCCCTTGGAATATTGTTCTCATATCTGGGGCATGGCGTCCCCCACAACCCTAAGCATTCTTGATTCTATTCAAAGAAGAGCTATTCGTCTCATTAATGATCCTTCACTTACAGAAAGGCTTCCCTCTCTTGCACATCGTCGAGATGTGGGGGATTTATCGCTTTTTTATAGGTACTTCCATGCCTTCTGTTCTGAAGAATTGTCCAGTATAGTTCCTCCACTTACGGTTCCCAACAGAGAAACCCGTGGTTCCGCGCGTATGCATCCTATACGGTCCAACTGGACAGGCCCCGAACTTCCCACTTTGTTCGTTCTTTTATCCCTAGAGTTTCTAGGTTGTGGAACCTGCTGCCCGCGGAGATCTTTCCTTCCCCCAAATCTTCAAGTATTTAAGTCCCGTGTCAACAAACTCCCTCTTACCTAGCTTAAGACACCCACGGTACGTTAGTATTTAGGCTTTTAGCCTTCGTGGTTTGTCCAAAGAAAAAAAAATTAGCCAAATAAAATAATTTACATTATAATTAAATAAGAACATTTTCGAAAAGGTAATTTTTTCAACAAACATAAAATGTATAGTGTAAGTCAGGTAACGGTAGCCTTTACAACTTTTAAATAAACCCTGTATAATATTAAGTTTTTGAATTCTTTAAAATATGTAAAACACATTTTATGTACAATGTCCAATACCTACATATATCTAACTGTTTCGGAAATATTAGGTTAACGCTTTTAGATTTAGTGCCAAAAGTAATTATAAAACAAAGTATTGTTACTTTTGTTACAGAAATTTAATAAAACTTGTGAAATACAAAAAAAAACATAAATGTTTATTTGGAAAATGTTGAAGCGCTTTACAGGAAGCATGCGAACGTCTTGGAAACATCCTAATCTTAAATAATATGATACACATTTAATACATATACAGTGTGTCTACGTAAGTTGGCGGCATATGGAAAACTTTTTATTATTAATTTTACGAAAAGTTCTGTATGGTCCAAAACTTAAAATGCAATCATCAGATATCAAATTGTGTCAGTCATGTACGAGGTTTGGGCAAAAATGTAATTTACTTTAGTTTAATACTTACCTCAATGTAGTTTGGTAATCTCCATTTTTCAGTCTTTGTCCTAATCAATGACCTTTGTCCTAATCTAACATTCTGTACAAGTACCCAACACTCAATAAAGGCCTTCTATTAGAAAGTATAAATGAAAGATGGTATAAATGTTATACCTATGCAATACCTTGTTAGATAGTTACTTTTCCAAAGCAATTGTTCATAATTTTTCTTTTCAATCTATATATTTTGACAACTGATATATTCATTTTACTCCAAATGAGCTTCAGGCTAACGCTTTCACGCACTTTTGCGCCGGCTGAGCCGCAGGTATCGCTTCACGAACCCTTTTTGGTTATAGGTTATGTAATTTAGAAACTATTTTGCTTACAAATGATTATTCTGGCTGCGGAGGACCATGTTAATTATTTATTTGCCTCTTGTATTTCAATTAAACTGTATACTTTATTTTTAATAGCTTAGTTAACTGATTTTTTCAACTTTAATTTCACATTAAAGGAATTTTAGGTTATGTAATGACTTTAAATTTTGTCGTATGGACCGATCCATATTTTTGTCGGATGTCAGATCGTAATACAGATTTCTGTTTTATGACCGCCTATTTTGAAAAACAAGTGAAGGTTATTCGTTCGTTAAAGAAAAATAAGTGAAGGTTATACGCTCCCGGAACGTATATGTTCAGTGAACAGAATGAGCTCAATTTAGCAGAATTGAGCCCATGTATTGTTGCTAATATCGCAAATTGTTATGAAGAAAAGATGTTTAGCATTAAAAATTGCTTTTAAATATGTAATATTGTTCATAACCAGAAAAAACAAGAAAAAAAATTCTGGGAAGATCAATAAAGTTAAGTTTGTACAGGGTGTCCCATTTTGGTTGTCCCTTATGGGAAACTTGGAAACCATAAGAGATATTAAAAATCTGATACCCCATCCTCGAGCTCTTTTTGGAGAAAACATTTATGGTAAAACAGATCATCGCTATCGCGAAGCGTTTCAGAGATACAGGGTGATTCTCGATTTTTCACTTTTGAAAAGGTCCTGTAGCTTTGTTGTTATTACAGATACGAGAAAACTAATTGCACATTATAAAAACACTTTTTTCCGTAGAATCCAGTGGCGTAGCCAAAAATTTTTTGAGCTGTCATTTTTGACATATGACCCAAACATGTTTTTTTTTATTAGGGACACCCTATAAATGATTAGGTAATTAAATTGCTTGTTTTTTTCTGATTAAAATAATATATCATACTAGGTGGTTTAATAAATTTTTTACGTCAAATATTGGAAAAATTATGATTTTAAAGACGCATTTTTTTATAATTTAAAAATTTCCTACCACTCTATTTATAAATATATAAGTATGAAATTTTGGTAAATAATATATATGATGTAGAAGAATATTAATACGCATAATAAAATGATACACGGTGTCTCAAAAAATTAAAATAATTTTTTTAATTTAAAATTTAAAAATTTCCTACAATTTTATTTATGAAAATAAAGGGATGAAATTTTGGTATTTGATAAATGTGATGGTGAGAAATATTATTATATATAAAAAATGATACAGGGTGTCTCAAAAAATTAAAATTATTTTTTTATTTTTAACTTTAAAAATTTCCTACAATTTTATTTATGAATATATAAGGATGAAATTATGGTGGATAATATAAATGATAAGGAAGAATATTATTATATATATATAAATGATACAGTGTGTCCCAAAAAATTAAGAATAATTATTTTTATGTTTAAATTTAAAAATTCATAGCGTCCTTATTTATGAATTTGAAGCAAAAAAATTTTGGTACTGTATTAGTATGATAATGTTGAATAAAATAATAAAAATCAAAGTTATACAGGGTAGGGTGTGTCAAAAATTTTTCGATTTTTTTTTGAACTTTAAATTTTTTTTTTTTTTTTTTTTGCTCTATTGGTAAAGTTAACATGGAAAATTCATAAAAAATTAAAAAAATAAATAAAAAATCAAAAGTTAAAAAAAACTTGATAAATTTTTGAGTTTAATTAATATAACTTATTTATTATTGTTGTTGTAAACTAATTTTTTGTTTTTTTCTACGGAAATGTCTTCTGAGCTAAGGGATGACAGATTCCTTTTAAAACAAAAATATAAAACAATTTAAAAAACAGATAGAAGCCGCAATGCGTCTTTAAAATCATAATTTTTCCTATATTTGACGTAAAAAATTTATTAAACCACCTACCATGATATATTATTTTAATCAGAAAAAAACAAGCAATTTAATTACCTAATCATTTATAGGGTGTCCCTAATAAAAAAAATGTTTAGTTCATATGTCAAAAATGACAGCTCAAAAAATTTTTGCTACGCCACTGGATTCTACGGAAAAAAGTGTCTCTATAATGTGCAATTAGTTTTCTCGTATCTGTAATAACAACAAAGCTACAGGACCTTTTCAAAAAGTGAAAAAATCGAGAATCACCCTGTATCTCTGAAACGCTTCGCGATAGCGATGATCTGTTTTTACCATAAATGTTTTCTCCAAAAAGAGCTCGAGGATGGGGTATCGGATTTTCAATATCTCTTATGGTTTCCAAGTTTCCCATAAGGGACAACCAAAATGGGACACCCTGTACATTAGTGCACTATATTTTATGATTATAGATGTCATAGAACATTTTTTTAATAAACTTTTTATACTAATTGTTTTTAAAACAGGAAGAATGTACAGTGCACCAATGTAAAAACTTAAATTTTTTTGATTTTCGCGAAAAAGAAATCAAAAAATGTTTATAATTTGGAAATGAACAACTTTGCAAATTTAAAAGTAATTTTTAAATTGTAAACATCTTTTTTATAACAACTTGGGTTATTAGCAAACATACAGGTACTTTACTCTTGAGCATAAATTACATTTTTGACCAAAACTCGTACATGACTGACATAATTTTATATCTGATGATTGCATTTTAGGTTTTGGACCATGCAAAACTTTTTATAAAAAATAACTATTTTTTGTAAAATTATTAATAAAAAAGTTTTCCATATGCCGCCAACTTACGTTATTATTTGCATTTTTTGCAATAAATCTGAAACAGTTGAGGATGTGTTAAAAGTTATGTGAAGAACCCAAAAATTAAATATTATACAGTGTGTTGTTTTTAAAATAAAAAAGTTTGTTTTAGCCACCGTTACATGACCCACCCTGTGTATTTAATTTTGTTAAAAAAATTGTGCAAATTAAAACTTCAATTAATATGTTAAAGTGTTTTTTTCAAAATGCCCCAACATTTATTCCATTTGGCTGATACTCACTTTATGAATAGTACTTATATACTTTTAGTGTTATTGTTAATTTTAAAGTAATAAAAAATATATAGAAAAAAAAACAGAGAAATTTATTGTTTTTTCTTTCTTTTAAATACTTTATTTTTACTCTTTCTTATCCAGCCCTGTTGTTGGGTATAAAGCATGTTAAGCAAGAGCTTTTAAGCTTTATTTTAGTAACATTTTATTAGTAGTAAAAGGCATTTGCCTAAATTTATTTACATATTTAAATTATAAGTAAAAGTAGGAAATAAAAAAAGCCCTGTTTTAAAAGGCATTACTTTTATGTGCTGGGATTTTAACTATGCTGTTTATACATCTAGGTAAATTACTTTAATTATAACTTTTATAATTTTAAAATTATGAAAGAAATAAGTAAAAAGAAAAAAAATCAAAATTACTATACTTTATGTCGCGGCTTAAGTTTAAACGAGTTTCCTTGGGGGTAACATTCTGTTTTAAAACTTTTCGCATTTAATTATTTCAGATATTGCAAGTACTTTAAATTAAAGGAATACTTAAACGTAGTAGCAAGATGTCAAAAAGCAGATATTAAATAACTGCATAATATTTTTAATAAGAAAGTTTTTTTTACATAAGAATACAGGATGTCCAACTATATTTTGACCCATTTTGATCACGAACAAAAACAAATAAAGTTATCTAGGTTCAGTTTTTGCAAAAGGCCTTAGCTTCAAAAAAAATAAAAAATCTATTATCCTCGCTATTTTTAACCGACTTCAAAAACGAGGAGGTTCTCAATTCGCCGCGTATGTTTTTTTTTTGTTTTTTTTTTGTTTGTTACGCGATTACTTTGGCGTTTGTGGGCCAATTTTAATTTTTTTTTATTTGAAAGAGGACACTTCCACGGTGGTCCCATAAAAAAATAAAGTCAGGATCGCCAGAGAGAAAGGTACTAGACTTATTTTTTCGGCAATGCAGATTCCAGTTTTTGCGGCAAAGCTGACTCTAGATAGGCATATGCTCATATAAATAGGCATATGTCCAGATAATAAAGCATAAAATAAAAAATGAACGAAAAAAAAGAAGATATCCGGGGACCATTCAGAATCGACAACCTTGGACTAAAATTTTCACTTTTAACCGACCAAAAGGAGGAGGTTCACAATTCGCGGCGTATGTTTTTTTGTGTGTATGTGACGAGCGTAGTGCAGCGGTAACGTACCAGCTTCTCACCGCAAAGATCTGGGTTCGAATCTCGGAAGCGGAAATTGGCATTTTTAATCGCTCATCACCTCATAGATGGCTTGGCAAACCACTGTGTAGTATCTCTGCCTACCTCAGGTAGTAGTTATTTAGAAAATAAAGTCCGTCGCGGCACTACCGCGTTGTCTAATAGGTGCTGTAAAATGCAAAAAAAATGCATGTTTCAGTGCTTGGATAACGTTGAAGGAACAGCGTGGAAAAAGGGGGTTAAACATCTAATAACCTGACACCCACGGTACTCTGGTACTTAGGCTTAAAGCTTTCGTGGGCTGTCAAACAGATAAAAAAAATGTTACGAGATTGCTTGCTTGATTTTTTAATTTGAAAGAGTGCACTACCGCGGTCGTCCCGTAAAAAAAGTCAGGATCGCGGAGAGAAATGTGCTAGACCTATTTTTCTCTTTGCCATACGTACGGAGAACTAGAGGGGAGGAGGGCAATGGGCAATGGCGTAATTTCAAAATTCTGGCCATACTTTTAAAGCGTTTCACTGGTTGGCCGTTCGTGGCGCTCGGGTAGTTTGCGATACTATTTTGTTAAGTGTTTAATGGAAAGTATCCAAAAACTGTTAGTTTTTACCCATATTTAGGTGAAATTAAAAGTGATTTGTAAATATGACTGATAAAAGGATATACACAAAAGATTTTGCTTTGTGCCGGGTTGTAAAACTGGATATCCTTCAGATATAAAGGCAAGGAAAGAAGCAGGTTTACCTAACCCTAGTCTTTTCAAAGCACCAAATGTAAGTAGAATTTATCCTTTATTTTATGATGATTCTTTATAACCACGTTTTTAGTAAAGTATTATGTAAATGGGAAGTATATGCTAAAGCAGATAAGGATGGGAAGTATATGCTAAAGCAGATAACATCCATTTCCTATTTGATAGTACATTTCATGGTATAATTGTTACTTTGAAAACTACTCTTGGTATTATGAATTTTCTCTGTGAAAATCATGGATACAAGTATTTGATGACAGCAAAGTTAAATCAAGATGCGTTGGAGGTACGTTGACAGTTCAAATATTTCTATTTAAATAGAACTGCACCCGTATTCTGTAATACGATAGAGAAGAAATTTCCTTTCTATGCTATGTAAATCATATGGCAATTTCAGGAAATTTCTTTTCTATCGAGTTACAGAATACAGGTGCTGATTTCTTTTTTAGAGATTTTTAGGTTGATAAGAAGTGCATGTGGGTCTAATGATCATCCAGACTCCAGACTCTTTGTACAAATGTTCGATTAATGTGTACTTATTCACTTGTTAAACCACCCAAGGGAAGTAATGTGGAAGGATCAGAAATACTCAAAACGCTGATGAATGTTGAAGATATTCTTGACCCTGAAAATGACACTGCAGTATTACAAAATAAATTAGATAATATTTTGAAGAATAGTTTAAACTTCCCAAGTAGTTATAATGAGGCCTATCTCGATATTTACAACTTTTCAGGAGAGTGTTTTAAAGTAAACTGGTATCATTGTTTTGCCTATACCGCTGACCTTATCTTAATTTAATTACATTTTGGTATAGTATTAGGATATGCAAGTTTGTACTAACATAAATATGGTCTTTCCTTGTGTAACAAAGGGTATAACTCATTTTCGCCAAATATCGAGATAGGCCCCTTCGTAATAACAGCGACGATATGACCCATGTCAAGAACCGCAGTGAATTTAGGGCACTTTTGCCACAATATTGTCGAAATTAGAAGAGATATATATGTTTCCCGTGTTGGTTGTAGTGAGCATGAAGCGGAATTGACATCTGCGATAATATGCTTCTATTTAGTTAGTAGAATGCATTTTATTTGGAACAACAGGATTGACGAAGGTAGAAAGAAGAAAAGCAGACAGTTAAGAAAGTTATAAAAACTGTGATTTGTTAATAAAAATATTTAAAAAAAAACTTTTTGTTTCATTCCATTTTTACTTCAATAACTAGAAACAACTTATTATAGGCCAAACAACATTTTTTGATTAATAAAAAATAGATTTAATTGCCTTACAATATAAAGTGTTTTAGGGTTGATAAAAAAAATACATTTTTTAAGATATACGGGCAAAAGTTAATTAACAAGATTTCTTATTTTTGACAAAAACTTAAATTTTTAATTGGTTTATCAGGGCAAGTATTAAAGCTAAATCGTTTAATAAACCAGATTTAATAATAATAAAAAAACAACTTATTATATGTCAAACAACATTTTTTCATTAATAAAAAATATATTTAATTGCCTTACAATATAAAGTGGTTTAGGGTTGATCAAAACAATACATTTTTTAAGATATACGGGCAAAAGTTAATTAACAAAATTTCTTATTTTTGACAAAAACTAAAATTTCCAATTTGTTTATTAAGTATTAAAGCTAAATCGTTTAATAAATCAGATTTAATAATAAAAAATAAACAACTTATTAGACATGTCAAACAACATTTTTTCATTAATAAAAATATATATTTAATTGCCTTACAATATAAAGTGGTTTAGGGTTGATAGATTTTTTTTAAAAGATATACGGGCAAAAGTTAATTAACAAGATTTCTTATTTTTGACAAAAACTAAAATTTTCAATTGGTTTATTAGGGCAAGTATTAAAGCTAAATCGTTATATAAATCAGATTTAATAATAAAATGAAATAATTTTAGTTAGTGGATCAACTTGTACTATATAGCGGCACTATTGGAGAAATAATATATCATTGATGACCGCCAATTGCGAATTTTTGCGGCACAAAGCAATAATGAATTTTAAGTATACTGTATATTATCTATGTATATAATTATTTAAATTCTATATCGGCTATAATCAACTTAAAATAAATAAAAACCAGGAAACGCTCATAAGAAAACATGTATTTTTAGTAGCGCTTCGACAGCGTGCGCCTCTATCGGTAATATTCTGAAGCTCAATTATCAACAACTTTTTAGTGTCATTTTTGATACATTGCCATTAGCCTCCTCCCCTCTAGTTCTCCGTAGCCATACGTAGGAAAGATAGAGGGCGCATTCAGCATCGGCAACCTTGGGGAGTGTATCGATTGTTGCAGCACCGCGTGTATCGATTTATAGGCTTTTGTCAGATATAATGTATTCTTGCATCTACAAGCGGTTAGCTGCAGCCCTGTGTGTTTCTGATTTATTGCAGCCTTTAGGTTAAAAATATAAGGAACTAAAGACAGAGTATAGGTGGGACTCATGGTTAGTTCTGGTTAGTTAAATCTCTTTTGTAATTTCTGATTTAAATCTCCAATACTGTCAAAAGCCTATAAATCGATAGAAGCTGCAGCTAACCGCTAAAAGAGGTACTAGTAGTGTTTTTAGTGAATATTTACCGATTTAATTGTAATAATAAGAAACTAAAAAGCTAAAAATATTTATTTAAAAAAATTAAATCAACTTCAAAAAATTAGTAAAAGGCACTAAAATGTTAAAAAATATAATAATAATAAAAAGAAGACATATGTGCTCAATTACTCAATGTTAATAACTAAATAAAAAAGAATTTAAAAATTTAATGTAATATGCTTTTACCCAAATTCTTTTTTGTTTGAATTTTTTTAATATTTTCAACTTTTTACTGACTATTACTTATATATTTTGGAAATCGGTTCATTCTTTTTTTTAATAATTATGTTGTAATATTTCGTTAACACAAGATTAAAATAACTCTATTTTCCGACATAGGGCAACTTGGTATTTTAAATAAAACACTAGCGAAATGTTTTAAAATCGTAAAATTTAATTTCTCTTCTTTAAAAATGTTCCGTAAGCTATAGCTATTAAAAAAATGGATTTATTGACCTCTAAAAATTACCTGCATGTTAATTCGGAGTATTATTTGATAATAAAATTTTGCTGCATCAGATTTCCGAAAATAATACGACAACAAAACTAAAGGCTATTTACAATATAATTACAAGTTTCTAAACAAGTTATTGAGTCTTACTGCAAGTAATATTTAAAATACATGTTAGCTTTTAACATTTAATACCCTCTCGCCTGATGACGATGGCTGTTTATAAACAAAGTTATTCTAAGGCAAATACAGGGTTCGGCAATGAAACGGGAAGATTTTGTAAATAATTTTATTGTTGAAAAATATTTTTTTGTGATTATTAATACCTTAATGGTAAACTAAAGAGTCGCCATTTGATATACAATTTAAAAAAATATATTTTTTGAAAATTACATCTGTCAAATGTCCTCCGTTGACACCTATGCATTCATGGAGTCGAGCCTGAAAGTTCTGCATAACTCTTCGCAGCATATTAACAGGTATTGCTGCAATCTCGTCACGAATTCGTTGTTTGAGGGCCGGGATTGTTCTGGGTGGATCAGTTTCAAACACTCTCGTTTTCAGATAACCCCATAAAAAAAGTCGCAGACAGTAAGGTCGGGAGACCGTGGGGGCCAAGCAATATCCCCGTTTCGAGAAACGACGCGCCCTGGGAACAAAGCATTCACCGCATTCATTGAAATTCTTGCAGTGTGGCTTGTTGCACCGTCTTGTTGAAAAAGTGTGTTTTCATTAACTGGAAAGCGGTGAAGTTGAGGTGTGAGGAAGTTCCGAATCATTGCAACGTATCTCTCAGAATTAACGGTAAGGGCATTTTCAGCCTCACCCTCAAAAAAATACGGACCGATGATTCCATTTGCAGACATTGCACACCATACTGTCACTTTCTGAGCATGAAGAGGTGACTCATGAAGCAAACGAGGGTTCTCCTCCGCCCAGTACCTAAAATTTTGTTTGTTCACAAAACCGGAGAGGTGAAAGTGTGCCTCATCACTCATCCACAAGTTGTTAACTTGGTCATCATTTTCTTCCAACCTGGCAAGCATAACCTCACAAAATCTGAGACGCTGTTGATAATCACGCGGGTAAAGAGATTGAACAACCTGTATTTTATATGGGTGATATCGAAGATCTTGATGGAGTATCCTTCTCACCGATCTATCACTTATTCGAAGGCGTGTGGCGTGACGGATGGCCGATCGACGTGGACTTCTTAACATTGCTTGTCGAACACGCTCAATATTTTCAGGGGTTCGAATCGTTCTGGCACTACCACCTCTTTTTCTAGACGTCGATCCAGTTTGCTCGAGGTTGTTTACCCACATTTGAATCGCATGGTCTGACGGAACCGGTTGGTTACGCGGTATGTTAAAATGCCGTCTAAAATCTCGACGCGTCTGCACTAAACTCTCGCCATTTTGATAATAAGCCTTAATTGCGTAACCGCGATGCTCACCCGTCCAACGCTCCATTGTAGACTAAATGGCAAGCCACTCGGGACCAGGCAGGCCTGTGACTGTCCTCCCTACCACTTCACCGCCCGCTGCAAGCCCCACCCCAAATCTTCCCGTTTCAATGCCGAACCCTGTATTTTGTAAACCTTTTATATTTTTAAAATACAAAACAACTTTACCAACTAGTTAAAACAATTTTTCTTGGTATTCTATTTAAGCTTTTTGAAAAAGTTAGAGATAAACAAAATCTAATCACAAAATCTATGTTACGACTATTTATATCTGCAACTTAAGGGTTTGTTCCAGCAGAATGTTGGAAACATATTAGCAACAATCGTAAATCGTAGAAATTGTTATAAACATTAGTCAGAAATGTTGGCAACAGTTTCTGCTGGAAGAAAAAATAAACAAAGCTTGCATACTGTTTATGCGTCAATACAAGAAAGGTTATGTTAAAAATTTGTCAGTAAAGTTTCAAAAAAGTTTGCAAACTTTTCAAACAGTTTCCAACATGTTTTCAATATCTTAAAACTACTGCTGGAACAACAAACAATTGTATAATGTTACAAACATTTCACTGCTGGAACGACAAATTTGACGTGGGCAGAATTTGAACGGTTGCAAACATTTCTGACAGCCTGCTGGAACAAACCTTATGTTATACAGTGAACCCTTTTTAACGATTTGTTGCATAAATTTAAGACAATATGTATATATAAGCATCAAAACAAAGAAAACATTAAAATACCTAATTTTTAAAAATTTATTATTATTTTTATGTATTTAATTTAGTATTTTTATAAATCAAATCGTCGCTGGTATAACAAAGGGGCTTATCTCGACATTAGGCGAAAATGAGTTATACCCATTGTTAGACAAGGGCAGACCTTATTTATGTTATGACAAACTTGCATATCCTAATATTAAACAACACATTAATTAAAATAAGATGCAAGAGTCAACGGTACAGCCAAACTTTAATAAACTCGAAAATAGTACAGTGCATTGGCACAAATTTACAGATCTCAGGAGGTCGAAGCTTAAATGGTAGTGTCAGGTCAGGTAGAGTTTTAGTAGCAATATTTATTGTTGATTATGATTATACGGTGTGAAAATATCGTTGATTATACGCTTAATGTTAACAAGTATAGTTAACTAGATCGTATGTTGAGAGTTATGAGATGTGATATGTGATATGTGATAATTAGATAATTTAGAAATGGATTAACAACTGGAAATAAACGCGGTGCAGTTTCCACTTTAGAATAATATTTTGCCTTTTAAACAGAAACTTTTAATTACATAAAATGAAAGATCTTTTCCCGATCTTAAAATTAATTATTCATCTACTAGTAAAACTATGGCATACAGAAGTTTAAGAACATTTATAAAAAATATGACTAGATTTGTAGGTATTCGGTTACAAATAAACTGTTTTGTTTTGTATGCTTATTGTTTAATAAAAAAATATCAGCGTGGACTAAACGTGGGGTAAGCGATCTAAAAAATATACCAAAATCTTCAAAAAACATTTTATAAGTACAGTGCATCCCTGATTTGGATACCAAGATTATTCTGCAGTAACAAAATAGACAAATGAACTGTATTTTTAAATAGATGGTAAGCCTTTATTATTATTTCTTTTTTTTCTTGTGCCCTCCCATTCAAAAATTTCACGAGCTGCCACTGAAAAAGAAGATGGTTTACCGCAACAACAAAGCGAGACTGATGCGTCAACGTATGTTACATATTCTAAGTCATGCGTTTCCTACCTAATCCTACCTATCTGCTAGTATTGAACACACTAGTATGTAGGTGAATCCCAGATCGTTGCTCTTGATATATCCAAAGCTTTTGACCAGGTCTGGCATGCCGCACTTCTTAATAAACTTCCCTCCTATGGTCTTTCAACTAAACTCTGTACTTGGCTCTCTAGTTATCTATCTGATCGACGTATATCAGTTATTGTGGACGGCCATTCTTCATGCTTTCACCAAGGCCCTCAGGGCTTAGTTCTGGCACCAACATTGTTTCTTCTTCACATCAACGACCTTCTCTCGTCCACAACTAATTCCATTCATAGTTTCGCAGACGATAGTACCCTTCACTCCAGTTTTCAGGTTCCTAAACCCATTACTAAACCTGACTTGGAAAACAAACGCAGAGCGATGCAGATATCTCTTTCGCAGGATCTTAATTTAATATTGGATTGGGGCCATAGATAACCTACATTTAGATCAGCAGTGGCAAGAAGCAGTTTTTCGGATTTTTACGACCGCGTGCAGTGGGTGGACGAACATGCGCACTAAAAAGCCGTGGCAAAATACAAACACCGGCACCCCGTACCCTTCGTCTGCGGTCTGACCGTAACGCTCATTAGCTACCGTACTTCGAACAGAAAAAGCAGGACGCGGTCAACACATTCTTTCCTATAATGCGAATAGTTTGTTTGGGTCCGGGTGCGTTTACCCTCAACTGGCTTGCGTACAAACCGGTTTTTTGCCCATGAAATGTAACTTTTGTTTCGCGCCGGTTATAACATTAGGAATCCATCGAGATCAGTGATTGGGGCGCTAAAAATCTCGTCCATTTTAATGGATCCAAAACACAATCATGTTCCTTGTCGCGAAAAGAGCTCATCAAATACTCATCCTCTACTTATGAGCGGCCAAGATTTACAGAGTAAAGACACCTTTTATCTTGTGGGCGTCACATTTGAAAGTAACCTTAACTGGCATAAACACATTGTATCTATAGCCACGGCAGCTTCAAAAAGCTTGGATTTCTCTTTCGAGCCAAAAGTATTTTTCCCTTCTAATTTATACACTTTATATGTGTCCCAAATCCGACCTCCCTTGGAATATTGTTCTCATATCTGGGGCATGGCGTCCCCCACAACCCTAAGCATTCTTAATTCTATTCAAGAGGAGCTATTCGTCTCATTAATGATCCTTCACTTACAGAAAGGCTTCCCTCTCTTGCACATCGTCGGGCTGTGAGGGATTTATCGCTTTTATAGCGTACTTCCATAGCTTCTGCTCTGAAGAATTGTCCAGTATAGTTCCTCCACTTACGGTTCCCAACAGAGAAACTCGTGGTTCCGCGCGTATGCATCCCTATACGGTCCAACTGGACAGGCCCCGAACTTCCACTTTGTTCGTTCTTTTATCCCTAGAACTTCTAGGTTGTGGAACCTGCTGCCCGCGGAGGTCTTTCCTTCCCCCAAAATCTTTAAGTATTTAAGTCCCGTTTCAACAAACTCCCTCTTACTTCGCTTAACACACCTACGGTACGTTAGTATTTAGGCTTTTAGCCTTCGTGGTTTGTCCAAAGATTTAATAAAAAATAAAACTTAATAGAACGTATCAAGCTGGCACGACGTGCATAAATGTAGTATTACACTAATTGTTTCTTTAGTCAGCTAGAGCCAAACGGATTACGGATCGTTGGTTCGTAATTAGAAGGTATATAAATCCAGTTTGATTTAATCCAGCAGGTTTTCGGACCGTGCAAACCGTTAAACAGTTTAAGTTCGGTAATAAAACAGGCTTTGTTATTCACATAATCAAGTTTGGACGTTAATAGAAGATTACAGCAGTATACATTATATAGCAGTGAAAATTGGGAATTGAACAGATATTATGGCATGCCAATTTAAAGGTAGATTGTTCAAAATTTATTTACATATTTGAAAGCAGATAAGTCCGGAATATTTCGGATTATGTGAATAATAACTTTACACCTTTTTTTTAATCTTTGGACAATCCACGAAGGCTGAAAGCCTAAATACTAACGTACCGTGGATGTCTTAAGCAAGGTAAGAGAGAGTTTGTTGACACGGGACTTAAATACTTGAAGATTTGGGGGAAGGAAAGACCTCCGCTGGCAGTAGGTTCCACAGTCTAGAAACTCTAGGGATAAAAGAACGAACGAAATGGGAAGTTCGGGGCCTGTCCAATTGAACCGTATAGGGATGCATACGCGCGGCACCACGAGTTTCTCTGTTGGGAGCTGCAAGAGGAGGGACTATACTGGATGATTCGTCGGAGCAGAAGTCGTAAAAGTATCTATAGAAGAGCGATAGATCTCCCACAGCTCGACGATGGGCAAGAGAAGGAAGTCTTTGAGTAAGTAAAGGATCATTAATAAGACGAACAGCCCTTCTTTGAATGGCATCAAGAATGCTGAGGGTTGTAGGGGATGCCATTCTCCAGACATGAGAACAATATTCCAGAGAGGGTCGAATTTGGGATACATACAAAGTGTATAAATTGGAAGGAGAAAAATACTTTTGGCTCGGAAAAGAAATCCAAGCTTTTTGAAGTATAGATTCAATGTGTTTATGCCAGTTAAGGTTATTCTCAAATGTGACGCCCACAAGGTTAATATGTCCCCGCTCTGCAAATCCTGGCCACTCATAAGCAAAGGATGAGTGTTTGATGATTTTTTCGCGACAAGGAACATGATTGTGTTTTGGATGCATTAAATTGAACGAGATTTTTGGCGCCCCAATCCAATATCAAATTGAGATCATGTGAAAGAGATATCTGCATCGCCCTGCGTTTGCTTTCCAAGTCGGGTTGAGAGATTGGTTTGGGAACCTGAAAAGTGGAGTGAAGGTTACTATCGTCAGCATAACTATGAATGGGATTAGATGTGGAAGAAAGAAGATCGTTGATGTGAAGAAGAAACAAAGTTGGTGCTAGTACTGAACCCTGAGGCACTCCAGCATTAATTTCGTGAAAGCTTGAAGAGTGGCCATCATACAATGACTGATATAAGTCGATTAGAAAGATAACTGGAGAGTCAAGAGCAGAGTTTAGTTGGAAGACCGTAGGAAGGAAGTTTATTAAGAAGTGCGTCATGCCAGACTTGGTCGAAAGCTTTAGATATATCAAAAGCAACGATCTGGGACTCACCTAGAAACTCAAGAGACTTGTTCCAGTTATGTGAAACGAAGGAAAGAAGATCTGCTGTAGGTCGCTTGTGACGACCTTTTGTTTTTCTAGTCAAATATATAAGAGTAAATAGGGCAAAGACGTTTTTTGGAAAACGTTTTTTTATTGGCAGTGGGTTTTCTAACTTTTAAGGTTACTTTTAAAAAAGAACATAATTTTGCAATTTTGTTATTAGTTACTTTTTAAATAAAAATAGTAAAAAAATAAAATAACATTTTATAATATTGTTTATTAAAGAATTGAAAAGCAAATATCTCCAAAACGGTGCTATACGAAGTATATCTTTTATGTAGACAACGGAGGATAATTTATAGGTATACTAAGATGGTACATACAGGGATCAATATAAAAGTTGCAACTTTTTAAAGAAATTAAAAGTAGTTTTCCTGCAAATTTTATTAAAAAAACGTGGAGACCAAAGTTTAATAAAATGTTAAAAGCGTATCAAAACTTATTTAAATTAATTAAAATAATTTGTTTACTTACAATCTGTATGTTCCTGATATAAAATTTTTAATGTAAGTATATTTGATTAAATACCAATATTTTGGCATAAAATGTGGTTTCTCTGGGTACCATTAATTAGCAGGCATATGTTAAGTCTCGTATTAGTTAATGGATTTTTAATATAAAAAATAATCAGAAATGTTTTAAAACAGTTTGTTTTATTTAAGAGTTTTATTATTTATTATCAATTTGTTTAATTTAAAGAAGAGGGTTACAAATAAAATTTTTTGAGTTTTTCGTTTTATTATTAATTTTCACCTAAAAATGTGTATACTTTTTTGTATAAATTTATTAAATCCTTAACATTTTAGCTTAAATATTCTTAAATTCTTCTTAGTATATTTTTTAGGAAAATCTATTCTTAATAAAAATAAATTATAATAAAACCCAACTCAAAATTATGAGTTGTAACCCTTTCCTTCCAAATGAACAATTTGTATTTTTTTTTAATGAAAATATACTAAAAAGAAATAATATTGCATAATGTTTTGGTTAATATTAGTAAAATATTATTCCATATAAAAGCAAATTAGGGATATTGCTGTTACGAAATTAATATATACAGTCTCAATCGTTTAAATAAAATAACATTTTGCAGTGAAGATATAAAGGAAACAATTTTAAATAAACAAACCAGTTTTAAACCAATTAGCTTTACCCTTGCAAAGTATCATTTATTAGATGGCATTTGAAAATTAAATTATTTATATTAGAAAGCTTACATAACGGACAAATTCTACAAATAGTGCAATTCGTAATCTGAATATATACATAGAAGTTCGTAATGTTAAAGGACGTTTAATTATAAACTTCCACACGAAAATTTGCTAAACCGTAAGAGCTGGCCTGTGCATTTAGTTTAAAATAATAATAAAAAGTTGCATTAGTAAACCATAGATACCTGAGAAGTGTCTTTTAAAAAATACATATATATATAATATACAAATTATTTTACTCCCTTTAAAGACAGTCAAAAGAAAATATCCTGCTTTTCTACGCTATCCACCACGACTCTCTCCTCAGACCGGTTTCGCCTGCCTTCTCATCAGTGAGGCTGTATCGAGTCGTGGTGAATAGCATAGAAAACAAGTGTCTACTTATTAGACAAATTTCATTGTCCAGCGGTAGGATATTAAATCCTGCCGTTGATGCCCTACTAAAATCGCATTCAGTAAATACGAGCATCAATTGTATTCACTGAATGCGATTTTAGTAGGGCATCAACGGCAAGTTATGTATTTGTTTTCTTTTTATTCGGATGCCCAATAATTTAAAACTTTGTTTTAAATATATATTATATATATATATATATGTATATATATATATATATATATACAGAATTCAGTGTTACAGAATGTTGTCAACAAAACCCGGAGGCGGGTTTAACATTAAAAAATAGGAAAAAAGATCATATAAACAAGGGTTCGGAATTGCTTCGTTTTTGAGATACAGGGCGTTGAAATTTTTAAAAATTTTTGATTTTACTAACTTTTAAAAATCCTTTTTCAATTTTCTTTAAATTTGGTGTGTGTGTTTGCAATAGTAATGGGTATCTTTTGAATTAATTACATTTAAAATATTTATTCCATTGGCGTCCCCGGGGGTATCTTAGGTCATATTAATGAGAAAAAATATGTCACGCCACTGCGTTTTATTAGGTTTCAGTTAGTTTTTAGATTGCGCAACTAAAAATACAACTTTTTGTCTCTCTACTTTTTTGAGTCTCGCTTCGTTTTTAAGGAAAAAATAATTTTCTGAACGCGGCTTAGGTAAAACGAGAAAATAATGTACAATGCTTGCAATTTTATTAATTAATAATTCAAATAATAGCTAAACGAAATACATAATTTAAATAAAACAACAAATTTCAAACTGTCCAAAATTTATTCGTTAATGTTGTCCAATTGCAAACACACACAACAAATTTAAAGAAAATTGAAAAAAGGACTTTTTAAAAGTTAGTAAAAATCAAAAATTTTAAAAAATTTCAACGCCCTGTATCTCAAAGACGAAGCAATTCCGGACCCTTGTTTATATGATCTTTTTTCCTATTTTTTAATGTTAAACCCACCCCGGGTTTTGTTGACAACATTCTGTAACACCCTGTATATATATATATATATATATTATATATATATATATATATATATATAACAATTTACATTGTATAGTTTACCATTTACATAACATTTTTTTCTCTTTCCTGGCACTTATTCTTCATATAAACATGTTAGCGCCTTGAATAAGAAAATACAGCTCGGCCTATAAATTATATACATGTAATTTTTTACCCGTCGAAAATTGACGCGTTTAGTCTAGTATTAATAATTTCCTTTTTTTTGTTTCAGATTCAACATTATCGCAATTTTTCACCCTACAATATTACACGTTCAAATGTGTCCCTTACAGCAAGACATCAACAGTCGAGAAGAAAGCAACGCACATTCAAAGCAGCCAAAATGTCGAATAAACTAGAATCAAGAAATGAAGAAGATAACCAGTGTCTTGACATTTCCATTATTTTTGTTACTTTTCCACTTGATAAACGATGTGGTAAATGCGGGTAGGTATCAAATGGGATTTGGTAAACATATATCAATATAAATTTTGTTACACGTCATAACAATTTATCATTCGTATCAAGATATTGATTTGGGCGTGTAAGATACAGGTCTTCTAAAATATTTTAAACATTTTTGGGGTAAGGTAATAAATGAGTTAGGTTAAACTTGTTGCAAAAATAATATAATATGGTTTATAATTTAGCACTAATTATAATTTACAGGTTGGCCTACCATATTCGACACGGTCTGTAGCTGGATAACCATAGGGTTTTTTTTTAAAAGTGAATTGGGGACAATATAGAGAAGCCACAGTATAAAATAATTTTAGTCCACACAGGGTGTCTCAAAAAGTGTGACGTATCAAAGTTATATTTTTTAAATGAGATACCCTATATTTTATAACGGTTTTTGATTCTACATAAAAAATAACTTTAGTTTGTTTATAGTACCAGATATCTAATTTTTTTTTAATTGACCGGAAAATTGAATTTTCCACTCAATTTTTAAGCGGAAAATGCTATTTTACAGGACTAATTTACTTTCCGGTCCCTAGTTTACTTTCCGGTCTCTCATTTACTTTCCGGTCCCTGATATCAAAAAATCCTGTTAGCCATGACAAAAATTGTCAGAGTTCAATTGTTACTATTTGACAGTTCAAGATATTGTAAAGTAAAAAAGCATCATTTTGCCAAAATGGAGTCAGACATGGAAAATCCAGATGAAATAATCGAAGCAGCGTCCAAGGTGACTTTCAATTTATTGCCCACTAATATTATTATAATTCGTTCTCGTTTGTAGTTCCTATTCACTTAATTCTTTATAGTTTCGTAAGTAATTTAGAAAAAATACATTTTGTCAAAAGAACCTCGTTGTACTTGCCTTATTGTCATTTAAATATAACACTAAAAATTTACAGTTTTTTTTCCGGTCAATTAAAAAAAATTATGTACGATACTCGACCGGAAATAATTTTTACGGGTCTCCTCAAAACTACAGGACTCGCCTACGGCTCGCCCTGTAAATGTTTTCGTCGACCCGTAAAATACCATTTTCCGGTCTAGTAACGTAAATCTATTATTCATTTTTGTGATATTTGATTTTTTTTGTAAATGCAGAGGTGCAATTAAATTAATTTTATTTTAACACTATAAACTCTTTGAACTTCAGAATTTGTTACAGGATTGAAAAAAGTCTGCATTATCACGCGTAGGTCATATCAATATCAAATATTGTACAGGGTGATCAAAAAATAATTTTATTTTTTCGAGAATCAAATAGCAATATCTCTTTTAGTTTAAATGGAATACCCTGTATTTTTTTACACCACACAATAACAAATAAAATAGTTTTTCAAATGGTGTATAGGTTGTCTATACCTATCTTTTTTACTTTTTAGTGAGTTTCGTTTTCGCGCATTTTTATTTCAAATGTCTATTTAAATTTAAGTAGGCTGTGATCTAGCTATGTCTGTTTACTAAATCATTATTGTAAAATTTAGATTTGTTTAAAAAAATCCACAGACAACATTTATTTAGTTGCCTTTAATGCTACTTTAAGTAATACTTATTTTAGCTAAATGGGGTAATAATAAAACTTGTGTTTTAAAACAATCCTACTAATGCCTCTCATCAGTTATAAAAGCATTCTGTGACCTAAAACTAGATTCTTTCATTATCTAAAATAACTTTGTCAATTTTTTCAAAGCAACTATTTAGTTAATCAAATGGTTTCTGCTGAAATATTGCTTAGGATTAGGTGTCATCTTGTTGTTGTAGAAAAGGGGTTTTTATTTAACTGAAATTTCTTGTAAACTTACTAAATACTAGTAATCGGTTATTGGTCGTTGATATTTTCTTTAAAAAAAATAATGGCTGCTATATCACAGCCCGTTTTAATTTAAATAAACATTTGGACTAAAAATTTGTAAAAATGAAATTTACCAAAAAGTATAAAAGACAGGTATAGACAACTTACCATTTGAACGGGTTTTTATTTGTCATCATGTGCTGTAAAAAAATACAGGCTGTGCCATTTAAAATAGGAGAGATATTGCTATTTCATTTCCAGAAAAATGAAAATTATTTTTTTATTACCCTGTACAATATTTGATCTCAATATGACCTACGCTTAATAAGGCCGGCTTTTCCTAATATTGTTTCAAATTTTAAAGTCCAAAGAGTTAAAGAAAGAGATATAAAAAAATTCAAATATCACAAAAATGAATAAAATTAGACACATGGTACCATTAACAAACTTGAGTTATTTTTTTATGTAGAATACAAAACCGTCAAAAAATTAGGGTGTTCCATTTAAGAAAATATAACTTTGATACGTCACACTTTTTAAGACACCTTGTATAGACTAAAATAATTTTATACTGTGGCCTTTTCTGACCTCTATATGGTCATTTTTTTAAAAACCCTATGGTTACCCAGCTATTCATAAAAAATTTTACTTGTAAAAAAATAGAATTCACGAAGAGGAAATGTTGATTTTGTATACAGGGTTCGCAAAAACCTAAAAACTTGTTTTTTCTTCAAGAGTAAACTACCTGTACTTTTAATTTTTTGGCAAAATGTCATAAGAAAAATTTATTAAGAATCATGTTTTTAACCGACAAAACAATAATACAAAATTTTGTAATTTATTGAAACTTTCGTTAAAAGCAGTTTTCCAAAAATAGGTAAAAACGAAAACAAAATAGTTATTTATTGTACTTAGCTAGGTGTTCTAACACACTAAGGAGCACAAATAAATCCCTGAAAGAAAATTTACTACATCTTATTCAGGGTACTTCTTACAGCATGGCCAATATCTCAATACTTTAAATGCTAAATCTCAAATTGTTAAATAAATCACCGTGTATAATAAGGCCATTTCTAAATTTTAGAAATTAAAGTAGGGTAAGTTTTTTAGCGATTCCTATAACAGAGGTAAGGTAAATTAGATATTTAAGGGGGCTAAGGTCAAATCGTACAAAAAAGCCATGTTTTCGTGATTTTTTTCTGACGACACAGTTAAAATTTATTTACTCAACCAATGGTACATTAAAGTATGACATTCGAAGAATGTTTCATCAAATTTTTACAAAAAATATTAAAAAATACGGCAATGGCAGCAATTGTTCGGACGTGCCTCGAAAAAAGTTGAATTGCGGTGCCCCTCATAACTTGGTGCTGGATCATCCGAAATCAAAAAATCAAAGTTCATTCGTTAGACAATAGTTTTCCCCAGGTAACGCTGTCGAGTTTTTTTCATTTTTTTGAACACACTTTGAAGTGAAAAACACAATTTTGTGGGAAAAATCGGCTAATTTGTTATTGCAAAATCAAAATTATGAAAAAAAACTCGACAGCGTTACCTCGTAAATGATGTACAGAAATAGTGTTTAAAATTTCAAAAGGATCGGTGCAGTAGTTTTGGAGTTATCAGGGGCACCAACTTTGAAAACATGAGTTGTGAATTGAATACCTTACCCCCCTTAAACCAATGCGCTTAAAAAAAAACTCGACAGCGTTACCTCGTAAATGATGTACAGAAATAGTGTTTAAAATTTCAAAAGGATCGGTGCAGTAGTTTTGGAGTTATCAGGGGCACCGACTTTGAAAACGTGAGTTGTAAATTAAATACCTTACCCTCCCCTTAAGATTTAAATAGTTTATAACAAGATTTTTTATGATTTGAAGAACTTTGACATTTTAAATAAAACACCAAGTATATTTGTCAATATACCTTACATTTTATTACCCATTAAAAAAAAATTAAGATAAGCTATGGTTATTTTCAAAAATAATGCATTTATTGACATCCAAAAATTTACTTCCTGAAAATTAGGAATTTTATTTTTAACAATAAAAATTTGCTACATAAACTTTACGAAAAATGCACAACAAAGATATAGGACAATTTTTTGCAGGTCAATTAATATGTTCTTTTTGGAAGTATTCATAGTCTATGTTACATGTTTTAAAGGGAAAAGATGAAATTCTAAGAACATTGAAAAATATACTGGGTGTTTCATTATAATTAACAAAGTTTTTTTAATTAAAAAATTACTTTTCTTTGTCAGGAACTATTTAAATATTTAAAATAGCTTAAAAATCGTAAATTTTTGGTACAGGAATTGCAGAAGAAACTTACCTGATTCTTATTCCTAAAATTTAAAAATGACTTAATTTACACAGTGATTTAGTTAAAAAAATAAGATTTAACATTTTAAATGTAAAAATGTTGTCCATGCTATAAGAAATATCCTGATTCCGATTTTGTAAACAAAAATAGTGGTTACAATTTAAAATAAAGCTTTTAAGCTATACCTGTTGAGTAATGCTCTAATAATTTTTGAAACATTAAAAAGCAATTTTTTCTATTTAGTATTAATATTTAAAAAATGTTTCACAAGAAACCAACTGCGGATACAATTCAGTGTATATATATTTTAATTTTAAACAAAAATTTATGGGGGTTTTATCGTAAAGTAACAAAAAACTTTCCCTCTTTTCTTAAACCAATATAAGAGCAATTTAAACATTGCCACTCTTGTTTTCATAGCATTCCGCATTTACAATAGACTAACAATACATGCCATTGTGTGGGGCACTTTCACATTATTCCGGTCAAATTCCCATCAATTCTTTTATGTCTCCGACAGTTTTTCCTTCGGCAATTTTTATTTTTTATCGTGTTGGATTTAAATCTGTCAATAACCTCTTTTTGTATCATTTATATTGATGTTTTTTTTCAGTCCGTCTTTTTAGTTCGAAGATGGCTCAGGGTTTGTAAATTCTTTAATTTTTTTCTATTCAAATTATAGTTAAATAAATTTAAAAAGGTAAAGTTTAGTTTTAATTAAATTCTACAGACGTTGAACTAAACTGTTTTTTTAATGTCAAAAATTAAAAGTGATATACAGGTTGTCCAAAAAGGTATATCCACAATGATGTTTGGGCAACAAAATTATCTTTTAATATTGCTTTTTTATAGATAAAAGGAAGTAATTATAGTAGGTCAAAACTATACAGGGTGAGTTATTATATATATATTATAATTTGATACAGGTGACAAATTTGACATTTTCTTTTACCTTTTTATTCCTTTGTCTTTTTTGACAAAGAAGGTATACTTTATTAAAAATCGTCCCACCCTGTAGTCCTGACTTACTGAACTGCCATTTATCTATGAAAGGAAGCGTTAGTAGGAGGTTATTTAGTTGCCCGAATACCATTGGTACTGTGGCAAGAGTTTAAAACCTATAATTGAATTATATTTTAAATTCCTACTTTTAGGGTCAAAGGTCAATATCTTTCCAACGAAGTGCTGTAGAACAGTTTTTATAAGAAGTCCAAACATTTTGGCCCACTCTGTCACCTCTAACATTTATAACCTTACCTCTCCTTTTACTGTATATATATATATATATATATATATATATATAAAAATATTCAAAACCAGGAGGTTATTGGGGATCCAGTCATAAAAATAATGGCCTATTTTACAGGTGAATTCTTTATTGAATTTGTCAAGCTTTCGAAAGCAGATTGCTTCCTTCCTCAGGACATCTACAAAAACAATTTTAGGTCTTACAAATTATCCCTAAAATATGTTATTTAAAGTTATCTTACCAATGTGAATTTCTTAATTAAACAGGAGATTCAAATCTGAACATGGCAGAAACATCTTAAAGGTTAGACATGAGGTGTTGGTTTACTTAATTTTAAAACAAATACTCTAATTACATGGGGAAAATCTTACGAAAAGCGATTTTCTTTGTTACATGGCTGGAAAAAAAAACCCGACAATTCTAACGGTCTTAAACGTCAGAAATTCTCTCTTTTTATAACCACTGCTTGATACCACCAAGTGTCAACTGTCACTTGTACGTCACCAGTGGTACCAACCACCGGCTATTTCAAGAGTTCGATCTGAATCGATTTTACTCAAATTTTATATTAGGTTATTTTCAAAAAGTCCATCTGACTCGATCTTGTTAAAAAAGGTAAAAAAGTTATGCAACCATAAATAATTTCTTTCCATCCACATTATTATAATTTATTAATTAAAAACTGATAGGACCACACTCTAGATTGAAAACGCTTTTATTTTTTATCGTTAAGGAGAATTTGTAAGGAAACTATTATTCTGAGAAAACAAGCCACGATTTTTGTGATGAGAAAGTATATTGTTGTAAATTATACTTAGATTTTGTATATCACTGCGTTTATTCATGGAGTTTGGGTCCATATAGATCTGAACCATCTCCAAGAATATTCGTTTATAGTAATTGCTTGTTTTCTCTAGAACTTTAGCACCATTCCAATTCATTATATGCCCAAGTTTAATTACGTGTTCAGATAATGCACAAGACTGCACACCTCGGTTACAATCACTTTTATGTGATGTTATGCGACCGGATAGATTCCGGGAAGTTTGACCAATGTATATTTTATCACAGTTGAGGCATGGAATCCTGTACACGACATCCCAGTTTTCAAGTAGGCTTAGAGGCGTCTTTGTTTTAGTGTAAATTAAAGAGAGGGTCTTACATTGTTTTTTAGCTATCTTTACATTAACATCTTTAAAAACATTAATTAATTTTTGTGTTAGGTTATCTATATAAGGCAAAGAACAGTACAAAGGTGCTGCCTCTAATTCGTTGTTTTGTGAAGGTAATGGTGTAATATCTTCTATGTTAGGTATTTGTGAGGTTGTAGTATTAAGTGATACTGGTTGACTATTTGGCTCAAAAATATTTTCGGGGATATCATATTGTGTATTATATAAGAATTTGTTAATAAATTTTTCTGGGTAAGAATTGCTTAACAATATGTCTTTCAGTTTGCTTAGAGCTTGTTTTCTAAGTAGCGGATGTGTTAGTTTAATCGCTCTACGTTTCATACCTAGCACTAGGTTGATTTTAGCTTTTGAAGGGTGATACGAGTAAAAACTGATGAATCTATTTGAGCAGTATGGTTTTCTGTACCATGATGTTTTTAGTATATTATTTTCATCTCTGGTCACCAGCATGTCCAGAAATGGAATGCTTCTATTGTTTTCAGTCTCTACCGTAAATTGTAAGTCCCTATCAAAAGTATTAAAGAGCTCTAACGCTACATCTATACGTGATGAGGGTACTGCAAGCAGCAGATCATCAACATATCTTTTTACAAATGGAATATGAAAGGGCATATAGGTCAAGCAATCTTGAATTAGGTTGTCTAAAACATAATTACATAAAATTGGTGATATTGTAGACCCCATTGGGGTACCATGTACTTGTTTATAATATTATTTTTATGACTGCATCCCCAATAACCTCCTGGTTTTGAATATTTTTTCTTAACTAGTCAGTCACGACTACTCCCACCTTTATATATATATATATATATATATATATATATATATATATATATATATATATATATATATATATATATATATATATATATATATATATTCTGGTTAGTTAGATGTTGAACCAGATGGTCAAAAATGGGCTAATGTCTGAGGAGTGAGTAAAACCCACAATTTTAGATTTGTCATAAAGGTAGTAGTAAATATTTGGTATGACACTTTTTAAAATTCGGTATCTTGACGACGCGACGCTAGGACGTCACGGGCAAAAATCGTTATTAACCATTTTATTCTAGTATTATGTGAAAGGAATAAAAAGTATCATACAAATTTTATTTCAGCATAATGACAGGATTATTGTTTAAAATGGTACTTCATTAATTTTGGTACTTAAATTAACTTATTACGTCAAAAGATGGCCACCGTGCTAAAATTATGCATCAATTTTTGGCGTTCAACCAATTATAACTGCGGTAATAATTGGTGACAACTTTGACGTATATTATATTGTTTAAACGTCAACATAACCGATTGGTACATACCGTTTTAGAATTGGTTGTTTGCCTAAAATTAATGATGGTTTACCAATCTTATGTCTGGATTTTTTGTAAGAAATAAAAGTATCATACAAATTTTAATGCAGCATTATTGTTTGTGATTAAATTTTGTAAAATTTAGTAGCTTGAACCGATTGACGCCAAAAAGAGGGCCGCTGGGCAGATTTGGTCCATAATGATCCTGATATTAATATAGAAAAATTTGAATTCAAATTCAAATCCTAAATTTACATGAAAATTAAAATGCATTGTCATTATATTATACAGACTATCTAAAAATAGAGTTTACAAGAGGACAAAAAATTAAAAAAAAAAAATCGGAAAAAAGTTGTTTCTGATAAAAATGTTTGCCCGTAACAAAAATAAGATTTACGAGGAGAAAATGTTGGTTTTGTTTACAGGGTCCGAAAAACTTGAAAAGCATGATTTTTCTCCAAGCGCAAACTAACTTCATTTTAAATTTTTAAGCAAAATATTTAAAAAATTATTATAGAATAGCATTTTAAATAACTTTATTAATTTTACAAGGGTATTAAAAAGATTCATAAAACCGATTTTTGTGTTAACAAAATAAATTATTTTTAATTTTATTTTTTTTTTAAATATATTACAGAAATATAAAATTTGAGTAAAATCGATTCAG